>QFET01005237.1:33307-45757 GCA_003316355.1 Tuber calosporum | reverse complement strand
ACTTTCAGTCGCTCATCTCGAGTCGTTTCGCGATGTTGAACACCTAGAGGATTTTGCTCGCGAATTCCTTTTTGCTGCATAATTGTTTCTGCACGCGTTCGTATTAGGATGTTGGATACGATGTAGGACAGACATGAATTTGTGTCGTGTTTTTTTACTATTCTATGCTCCGCTGTGCTATACTTTACTATACTATTGTACTATACTATATTATGATAAAAGGGGGCAATTTTAACCAGGGGAGAGCACTTGTGTAACGGGACCCCAAATACCCTTACACCCGGGTACGGAGTACTCGTACAGTACTCGTACAGTTTATTGCATCACCCGTGACTTACCTCAAATCCCTCGACCCATATTTCTGGACTGGCAGCCTTCCACGCGCGTACCAGTACCGCAAGAGCTAGAATTCGCAACCGCTGAGGAACGCCTTTGTGTTGATTTCGCTCGGACCCCACACCCTGGGGGTGTCATATATCATAGATGACTTCCTTCAGGCATTCAGAACAGATTTCCTATAAATTCCGCTGTTGGAAAGGATCATGTTCATCTGTCCTTTGCTCAATGCTGGCGGAGCAATCCTGAGGAAATGTCCTGTCCCGTTGGCACAAAATCTCTGGCGGTTTCTGCAGGAGTAAAATAAGCTCAACAGATACCGGTCCCCTATGGATTGGCTCTTTGCTTTGCAATTTATCGAGCACTTGACTTCCCTTCCTTCCTTTCCCCCCGGGGTTCACAAGTATCATACGAGTAAAAAGAGTTGGTGAATAGTTAACCCGGATTAACCTGCCGAACACTCCCTCCCTGTTTTGTGCGGGAACATCCCGGGCACTTGTACAGGGTATCGTACCATGGATAACCGACAGAAAGCAGGGAAAGGAAGCGGAGAATGTTTCGACCACGGCTCCAATGTACGACTACTCGAGCAGAGTGTTTTGTAAGAATTCTCCTTTTTTTGCCATAAGGCTGAAAAGGGGTTATGCGAATGGCGATAACTGCCGTGCTGAAGGCACATCAGACCTTTTTCCGGCTGGAACCGGGCAATCACCCAATTCTACGATTCAAGAGGTTAGATTTGTTCGTTGAGAAAGCCCAGAAAGGTCAGAAAGGTCAAGCTGTCTTTCTTTTCAACGCCAAGACTTGCTTCCTTTTCGTTTGTCCTGTAGGGCTTGGGCTATGACAGCCACTTTCACAGTGCGCTCGCCTTGGAGTGTGTGAGGGAAGCGAAGAGTCCGGTAACTTGGCGGCAAAAGGGACGGAGATGTACTCGTACTCCACCATCATGCCGGATTGAGTATGGCATTGAGGGTGTGGTCATAATGAATGAGGGTGTTGATGAGGGGCAAGTTAGAATTGCAATTATGATAGGGAGTTATGCGGGGAAATCAAGCATTTCAATTATGATGCTACCTTCCCTGAGTAAACTTCTCCTGGTTCTACTGCATAACCGATGCCGATAAACCCATCCACCGACCCGTCAGGGGTTAGATCAGGCAGGAGATCTCGGGGGCTGGCGTTACTTGTACTGGCACCGGTATGATACTTTACTCGCACAGTGTCATGCCTGTTGGATTCGGTTATCAGATCAAAGGCATCATGACTAATCAGTGCTTTGAGATCAGAGCCCCCCCCACAAGAAAATGCAGGCAGCTCCCACCCTACTGGTCAAATCTTTACCACCCAAGAGCAGAAAGCAGAAATTCTGCTGCCAGTTGCAATCCAACCACATCCCCATCCACCCCACCCCACCGCTTCGAGACCGCCGCCAGAATCTCCCCAACACTCTTTCCTTCCTCTCGCGTGTACCAGTGACTATCCATCCACAGACTGGTTGGTCCATCAAATTTAATATTTGGCCTTCCTTTCGCTCGACTGTAGGCCCTCTCTCCTCTTCGGTTTTTCATTTGTGTTAGCTTCCTCCTCTTGAGCACTCCTTCACTCCCCTTTCTACTTGTATTGTCCGCAAATTCCCCCGCCCCACGCTCTCTCTATCTACTTGTTCCTTTGTTGCGCCTGCTTTCATTTCTTGGCTGCGCGGCAACCAACCACGTACCGAGCTGTACGACCCAACTCTCTCCTCTCCGCTGGTTTGCTAGCTGCTGTTCGCCAGCTCTGAGCTGTTTCCTCGTTCTCCTGATCTACCCTATTAGAGCGGTGAGGTGGACTTTTTAGCCAGGGGTGAAGGGGAGGGGAATAAATATACGGTATCCTTTCACAAGGTGTTCGGGAGTGGGACGCACCACACGTATTTCCCTCCCTCCCCAATTTGCAGTTTAGGACGCCACCACCACCTTTACTAGCTTCCTTGTCGTGTCCACCGTTGCTACTTTTTTTCGTTTCTACTTGTACTTCTTCATCTCCCCCCACCATTTGTTCATCCGTCGCTCCCGTTATTTTTGGTCTCCTCTCCACTTGAGTTTGAACTTTGACCGTCGAATTACCGACTTTGTGTACTAACTACGCCAGTTATAGCCAGCGAATGGACCTGGGAACTCTCACGACAAATTGTTTGGGCCCCGGAGGGAAGCAGAACCTCTTTTCACAAACGAGGAGCGTCTCGGAGAGCAGCCTCTGGTCAGAAAATCGTGCCAGCGGGATTGCTGATTCGACACAGAAAGGTGGAGGGATGGGAGTTGTGGGAGGTTTGCATGGCGGGGCCGCCAAAGGTGGACGGAAGGATTTGACTATCGAGACAAATCCGAAAAAGGACTTCAAAGACGATGTATGTTCCATCATCACCGCTACCACCACCACCACACCTGCTGCAGGGTTTGCGGGCTCCCGTTAGGGTAGAGATATGGGAGATGCTGACTTGGTGGACTTGGGTTTATAGATCATTGACGACCTTAACAAAGACCTCCAGAAGCTACAGAAATGTGTCACGTGTGTTATCTGTCATGATATGCTGTTCGAGCCTTTCTCTCTGCAATGCGGGCATGTATTTTGCTACACGGTATGTGGCACCCCAGATACCCCCTATACCCTCAGAGCCCTCTGTTAGGCTGACAATGGTTTTATACAACCTAGTGTATGGTGGATTGGTTGGGGCTGTATAAAAAGAGAACTTGTCCAGAATGCCGAGCAGTTGTCAAAACTCAACCAGCACCAGCTTATTTGGTAACTTTTCGTTCCGGGAATTTTCCGGCGAGAGCAGCAGCTGACTGTATTGGAATTTGGTTAGATTCGGGATATGATCGAGACCTTCGTCCGTAGGGCTGAATTGACGTCTCCCCATGGCACTGGCTCAGAGCTACGGAAACAGCAGCAGGAGGCCCTGGCAGCTATAGAAAAAGATAGAGCTGGGGAGGGTAAGGAGGATGGTGGTTTATTCAAAGGCATGTTCAAGAAAAAGAAGCCCCATAGGCTTCGTGGCTTCAGGGATCCTGCAGACGGAATCACGAGGTGTCCGAGCTGTAGCTGGGAAGTCGAGGATGGCCTCTGCACTGGCTGTGGTGTGGGGGTTCTTGAACCAAGGGGCAATGTTTTCTCAGATTCGGACGAGGATGAATCTGACGACTCTGATGATGATGACTCTGATGACTCGGATTCGGACAGCG
Organism: Tuber calosporum; assembly: GCA_003316355.1. Lineage (NCBI taxonomy): Eukaryota > Fungi > Ascomycota > Pezizomycetes > Pezizales > Tuberaceae > Tuber > Tuber calosporum. Next base: position 42,200 of record QFET01005237.1, on the reverse strand, counting down.
CTGATCTGAACCATCAGTTTGGCCGCGATCCGGAACAAGAGTTTGATGATGGGGAGGACGAGGATGGTGATGAAGATGACGAGGATGACGACGATGACGACGATGACGAGGACGACGAGGACGACGAGGATGATGAAGAAGCCGATGAGTGGCAAGACGAAGAAGATGTCCCTGGGTATGATGTGGACCCTCCAGGAAGCAATACCGGATATTCCGGCCCACATCGTATAAATCAACCACGGCCACTTTTCCACCGGATTCAACAATCGGGATCCAGCAGAAATATCCCTACCTCCCAAAACGCTGGCCAAGAGTTTCGCAGGACCAACGGGTTCAGCGTATTCCCTTTAAGCGAAGTCGAAGAGGGCGGTAGGAGTGATGATACTGAAGGCAGTTTAGCGGATTTTGTGGAACACGATACACCCGAAAACCGTCGTCGATTGCAACGGGGGATTGCAGGGAATGGAAACAAAAGCGCTACCCAACAAATTACCATCGATTCATCTCCCATTATCTCGTCTACCCCAGCCGCTTCCTCTAATATGCCTCCGAGGCGTCGTGGAAGGAGAATTGTCTTGGAGGACGAGGATGATAATGATTCATCTTTTTCCGGTGCTTCTCCCGGCCAGACAAGGCTGAGAAATATCAACGATTTTCCAACATGGCCAGAAGACGACGTTCAACAGTTCGGGTATTCGCCGCTGGGGGAGGTGACGACGGCCAGCGAGAACGATGATGATGCCCTCTCAAGCCCACCAAGTCGTAGATTCCGGCCTGGTGGGCCACCTAGTAGTGGCGGGGGCGGCAGCGTTCCCAGTGTTCCAGAAGAGGATGAAGAATCGGGCTCTGGTAGATTTGGTGATGACGATGATAGCGAGGACGAAGATGGTGATGTTAGCATGACTGGCACCCGGAGTTATGCAAGTAGGGGTGCCATTGGTACCAATGGGCAGAGAAGAACTCAGAATAGGCGTGGGAATCGCCCCCGGCCCGCTGAGTATCCAGATTCAGACAGTGACTTGGATATCCAGCCAAGGCCAGCAAGACGGAACGGGAGGAGTAACGCTCCATCCAGCAATCGTCAGGCACCTGGCCGAAATGCCGCTGGGAATAACAGGTCATCCAATTCTCGCGGCAGGTTTAATCCTAACTTGCAGAATATATTTTCCGCCCACCATCAACAGCGAGAACAGACGCAGTATGATGCCTTAGCAAGATACAGTGCTAGCCCAGCAAGAAGCGTTACGCCTGTTCAGCGACAGCACCCATCTGAATCTCGGAGAGCCTCGACTCCGCTCAGAAGCGCGGAGCAGAGCAATCCACCCATATCGCCTTTGATTCGTTTGTCGAACGACCCCCCGATCCCAGCATTTGCCCCGGGCCAATTACCGCCATCACTGCCTTTGCTTTCCCCCAGGCAGAGCCCTGTTCAGAATTCCCGTCAAAGCCGTGCCGGCGGACCCGGGCCTCCAGCGGAACATCAGATCATTAACAACAGCCGCCCCATCTTGAGTAATCCACCTTCGGATATGCAGCAAGCGCCAAGAACAGGCTCCATAACGATTTCTTCACTCGGACCGAGGGTTAGGGGTAGGAACTCTAGACAGCAATTACGGGGGACTTCGAGCAGGGTTGGGCTTCGCGGTGGAAGTATTACACCTACTCAACCGCTGATTACTAGTAACTATGCCTCCCGCCGCCAAAACACTGTTAGTTTGGAACGAGATGCAATATTCGCCAGAGGAGCAGCCGCTATCGGAAGGAGACAACAAGCTCCCCCAAGAGATCCTACGGGGGAGCAATTGGGACGCAGAAATAGCCGGATCTCATTGAACTCAAATACCAATCAATCTCAGAACCAGTCTACCGCGGCAGAAACACCCAGAGTGGTAACCAGAAGCGGACAACAAGTGAGCTCAGCGTCAGGACGAGTCGGAGTTCCTATAGCTAACGGACCAGTTTCGCAACCAAGTGGGGGGCCTCTATGGGCTCTTAGTGGTGATGACAGGCGATGAGTGTGATTGGAACAGTAATTTTCATTTTCGCTAGTTTTGTCTATGGTTTCCTTTATGCATTGGGTGGTCTTGGGAAGAAGGGGCAGGGTTATTAGTAGTTTTATCATTCATTAGCTAAAAATCCTTTTCCCTCTTTTTTTTTTTTTCTCATACAATCTCCCCACCTACTACTTAACTTAGCTACCTCACATACCTGTTTTTTCTCATTCTCTCACACCATCCATCATCTGGTATTTATAAAATAGTTTCTTCTACTGCTCTCAGTGTGAAAACAAAAACGAAGGTAAAATTCCGCAAGGAGGAGGGTGGGTGTCAGGATAGGGAGCATGTAGCTGTCTTTTTTTCCCTCTTATTCTGGCTTTTAGCTTTCCCCCGATAGGTGTCGTAGGTACTGTTTCCTCCAACCCTTTCTGATGCTTCATGCGTTATGTAGGTACGATATTATGTGTGATGATTTACTTGATAGGGAAGCCTCTTTTTCCCCTTCTTTAGGGTGCTTTTTTCTGTCGCCTTTGATAATAATATTATGTCACCTTCTAACCTTGTTGACTGCTATTATACCTTTTTCTGCCCCACTTGTCGCTTGCCGCTTGGCATCTACTGGCTGGAGTCTATATATTATCAAAAATCCGTCCATCCATCCGCTCAAAAAAAGGATGAATAAAAAGTGTAGGAACTTTACAATCTGAAGGAAATAAGCATACTATACAACCCCTCATACATCCACCGTCCACCTACTCCTCATCCTCCTCATCCACAATCCCGGCAGCCCTCCTCTCAACCCTCATCAACTCCCTCTTGCGGAGTGCGATCCTCTGCTGCGCGCCGCGCTTCTCCTCACGCAGCTGCGTGTACATCCAAAACAGCCACATAATCTCGATGAAGCCCCAGCTAAACACGAGGCTATTTTTGACAGGGTGCGTCGTGACGGTCCCCCGCGGGCCACGATAGAGCCATGTGTACCCCGTCAAGAGGAAGAAGAATGCGAGGCGCACGGGTGCTTGCGCGTCCCAATACCCGCGTGAGACTTCCTCCACGCTGGAAACGGCGACGAGGTCGTTTATCGAGTGGAAGATGAAGACCAGTCCTAGGAGGGAGGTTGCGAGGGGGTTTAGGTGGAAGGTGGACTTTGGGTGTGGCTACGAGATGAGGTTAGCAGTTGGGTGGCGGGGTGGAGGTGAGGTGAGGGTGGTAGGTTACCAGGCCTAGGGATTCGCCCATTATAAAGATAAAGTTTTGTTCCGCTATTATGCGGGGGTTTGTCAATAACAGGTAGCCGATTGTTAGGTGTGCGGCTATGTACATCCGGATGAGGGTATATGCACTTAGGATGGCCATGGCTTGTTTGTTTATGGTTATGCCGAGATGTAAGGTACCGTACCGGATGGTGGGGTGGAGGAGCTATCTGATCTGTCTGTGGTGGAGGAAGGAGAGGGACGAGTATCGTAACTTTACAATATGTGTTTTGCGGAACGGGACGGTTTGTAACGGGTAAGCTTGGCGCTGGTCCTCTTGCCGAGTGAATTACCCGGTACAATCCCAACTTGGTTACCGGTTTGGGGCCGAATTCCGCACACCATGGATGATAGTAACGACAAGAGGTAAATATTCTGGAATAACATCCATCGATGAATTATGTTGCATATAATTAATACCATTGCGTTCCGGGCCAAGGCCTGTGTGGCACCCATGAACATGTGCGACTAACAGACCAGGTGTGTGATGGTACTGCAGTTCACCCAGTAACTGCCATCCTGGGAAAGAATATAATAATATAGCAGCAGCCGCGTTTCTGAGTGGAAATCTCTTTCCAGAAACGTGAAATTTTACCTCCCGTGCTTCAGCTCCGTTTTGGTTATCAATTGGGTAAATAAGTCACGTGGCTGCAGAAATCTGAGGAACGAACCTTTTTCTGAGGGGTGGGCAAGCACTGTGATACCGGTGCCACTACATCTAAAGAAGCTGCTAGTGCCCGCCGGAATGTAGGGCAGGAATAGGATGGAAATACGACCTGCCTATGATGAATACTGGTCCTCCTACTGTAAATGCTGTGAACATATTATCTTATAATGACAGAAGCTTGAAAATGAGGAGATGGAAGGGAATTCACCAAACACCAACCCAACTCTTGAATGAGTTACGGTATTGGGATTTGACAGTGGCATACCTACCGTAATTGTCACTCCTGATGGACTGGTTAATATGCCAAGATCCTGGATTAACTATCGTACCTATTGATCAGCAAACTACAAGTACTCTCGGGAGTCCCCACCTCGTTCCGCTTCGGGTCACGTCACTTTAAATGATTTCCCGCAAGGATGTGATTTTTCGTGACTGACAAACGGGAAGTGTTTGTTGAGCCCCATTTCATCCAAAGCTTACCCGGCTTATGTAACTTATGCAACTCGACAACCGAGGACCCTGGGTTGTGCCCATGGGAAGTTTTCGCCCTACCACACATTTTTTTTTTTTTTTTCTTTTCTCTTTGGTTGGGTCTGGGGCCTTATATGTGAGCTTTTTATGCCACCTGTTCTGTTCCGCCCCGTCCCTGATTGAACCGCTTCAGGACAGCTCACACACGCATTCACACCCCACTGCACCACATACCCCCTCCCTTAGATCTTTTATCCAAAGACAGGATAAGGTAAATTGATTTCGAAAAAAGGAAGAAAGGAAATAGGAAGATGACTACCCCGGCCGAACGCAAGAACCAGCAAGTCTGGGATTCGATCGAAGCGGGAGCATTCAAGCAGGCGCTACAACTATGTAATCGACGTTTGAAGAAGGGGGAGAAAGGGGAATACTTACTGGCGAGTTTAGCTCATCATACTCCCCCCCTTAGCTACCTTGGATCTCATCAATTGATTCTCGCAGATTCTGAAAGCTCACACTCTAACCCTCCTATCCACCCCCCCCAACACCTCCGAAGCTCTGCAGCTCGCGCAACAACTCTCCTCGAAAACCCCCGCAATCGACTCAATTGACTGCCTTCGACTGCTAACCCGTGTATGGAATGGGCTGGGTGCTGCGCACACGAGTGAGATCTCGCAGCTCTGGGAGCGTGCCGTAAAGTCCCGACCAAAGGATGAAGCGCTCGCGCGCGAATGGCTCTGGGGCACAGTCCGTAGCCTCGACTGGCGCGGCGCGCAGAAGGCTGCGATGAGCCTTCAGAAGAGTTTCCCGGGCAGGCGTGAGTACTGGTTTTGGGCCGCAGTCACTTGCTTGCTGCTACACAACTCGCTGCCGGAGAAGGCGCCGGATAGGAAGCTCTTTGGCATGTTGGCGTACAAGATGATGGCTAAGAGTCGGGACGATACCCCGCTTGATACTACCGTCATCCCCCCTAGGGCTATACAGACATCGCAGGAGGTTACCCTCATGCTCGAGTTGCTGTCGTATGTTGCGCCCCTCGCGGCGAATAAGGAGGCTCTCGAGTTGCTGGATTCGAGAAACTTGGGCGTGGATTCGAAAATCGGGGCTGGTGATTGGTGGGGGCTTGCGAGGAAACGGCTGGAGATGCTGGAGGAGGGTAAGGATTGGAAAGTACTTTGGGAAGTGTGTAGGGAGCTGGTGAAGGATAAGAAGAAGAAAGAGGATGAGGCGGCACTTGCGGAGAATGGAGAGAAGACTAATGGGGAAGAGGGCGTGATCGCGAAGAAGGATGGTGCCGCCCCAACCGATGAGGCCACTACGAAGGGCCGTGGCGATGACTGGCTGATTTGGGGGTGCTTTGTTAAGGCTGTTGGAGAACTGTGGAATAATGGGGAGAAGGAGCCGGGGAAGGCTGCGTTAGAGATCATTCTTGCTCACTGCAGTGCGACGGCCGCCGCAAGAAACCCCAATCTGGCGTTGGTCAAGTTTTCGTCAGTATTTCATGACCAACATGGTGGACCTGAGGGCACACCAACTCTGCTGGAAGCTTGCAAGGAGTACTTTGCCAAGACTGGCACTAAGAGCGCCTGTTTCGAGGATCTAAAAGTGTATCTGGAGATGCTTGAGGAAACTGAGACTGAGGAGTTTTTAGGGTTTGTTGCGGAGCGTATCTCTGAGATGAGCGAGGAGACGGAGGTATATCTGAGATCAACGCTTGGGCAAGGTTTCGGGCTGCTAACCCTGTCCGACAGAAGGGGCGGATTGAGCGGGTCGCTGCAACAATCAATCATTACAAGTTCATCTACCTCCTAGCTATATCACCGATGGCACCTCCGTTGACTGAAGAAGTTGTTTCAAAAATAAACAACTTTGTTACCTCTGCGCTGAAAATCTACACATCTAGCCTCTCCCTCGGGCATAATTTACTCCCAACGGATACTCAGTATGGAGACGACGCAGCGCTGTTATCAGTAATGGGTCTGGTCCGGCTTTCTGCATTGTCTGACCCACCATCACAGATTCCTCTCTACCAGTCGACAATTATCCTTGATGCTCTTCTGCAAAAGTCCAAACACAACTATCAAGCTCTTCTGTTACTGGTGCGGGTACATCTCCTCCTTGGCGCAATCCCGCTGGCTATGGAGATCTATCCACGTTTAAACATTAAGCAAATTCAAAACGACACATTAGCTCATTTTCTCCTCACCCGGATCAGCGCGCTACACCCTTCGTCCAACAAGGCAGAGCCACTCCTAAAAGAAGCCCTCAAGATCTACGAGACCAGTCGTAGCCAGACTCCGGGTATGTTAGTACTGGCCTACGAACGTGGCAGCTACGCGCAAATGATGGGGTTCGTGGAATTCGCAGATAGGGTCTCCGGGAGCGTGTGTCGAGGGATGTGGGAGGTTGAGAAGCGAAGGTTAGCGCGACTGCGCCCGTCGCTAGCCGCGCAACAGAAGAACGGAGAATTGATGCGTGATGACGACGAGAACATCTGGGACAACCGCGACTTTAGCGTTATCATTTCTTGTGAGCGGTCGACGCAGCCACCCTTCGAAGAGACCTTCCGTGTAGGCGCTACTCCGGGCGAGAATTGGGCCAAGGGCTTTTCAGCAGTGGAAAGGCTCGTTGAGTACTTCCTCGCCCCAACCACGGTCGACGGTTCGATCCCGGAGCATGTCTCATCAGTCCTATCCCGAATCCTCGCAGACGAAACAGCAATAACAGAATTCACACCGGCGGAAGCTGAGTACCTCTCAATTATGCAACAGGTCGCCACCGCAACCACCACCATCGAGCAGGGCTCACTTAAATCCACACTATCAAAAATTCTCTCTTCCCTGCCCAAGCCTCCCCCAGCAACTATTATAACCCCAGACGCGTGGGTCTACCTCCACACTGCGAATGTGATCCTGGACCTCGTAGCAATCCTCCAAGTACACTTTATACCTCACGTTAAGCCGAAGAAACTCACGAACGAGTTATCCGTTGCCCTCGACGCGCTCAAGAAAGCCATTGTTGGGAATGCGGCATCTCTAGCGAAGGAGATTGAGGAGGAGGAGGGCAGCGATAAGGAGCAGGAGCTGGTCGACGGTGTGCTTGCGCTTGAGGGCGTAGGGAGGGAGCTGAGGATATGGGGGGTTGAGAGTGGGGTTGAGGCGGTTAGAGCTGTTAGGAAGGGTTTGGCGGCTGCGATTGCAGGGGTCGGGAAGGGGAAATGAGTAGATGTTTCGGGGTTGGTTTTTATCTGTTGGGATAGATTTGGTGGTGGTGGGGAGGGAAAAGCTTTCGTAACATAGGTGTTGTTTCTTTTCTGTTTTTCATGAAGGTGGGGTACACAAAGGGAAGGGAAAGGGGGTACACAAATCATGCACTACTCAAAATATGTTTATCTTTGCGCTCTAGGGGGGGGCGTGAGGGACATCTGCATATTATCAAAGATATCCGTCTCTCTACTTTCCCTTCCCTACTAGACAAATAAGCAAACGTGCCCTGAGCACTACAAATTAGTCTTGGAAAGAATTACGGTTCAGTGCGGTGCGATAGGGGAATGTACATCGGATAAATAGCGGTTCGTGTTATTGGGGGTAAATTTGTCAATTGTCAATTGGACGGCTCGGCGCAGTGCGCCATAGTACGCTACGAGCAATAGCACAGCATAGCAAGGCATAGTGCAATATAGGATAACATTGGAACGGAAACCCCCCACTCACCACACACATCCATACATACACCCCTCCCTCCACAGCCCAGCACTCACCGCTTACCCCACGATACAAGTGCAATACCAAGCATGCCCACAGCAGGGTAGGATGGTGTATCTGACTCGCGATATCATCCTTTCAAACCTTGGGGATTTACACTTACTCACTATTCTCTCCCTGTTCTTTTACATGCCGCGACTTTGTGCGAGTGAGAATTCGCCGTGTAGGGGGAGGGGGGAGGGGTAAAACGAAAGGGGAAAGGAAGAGTGGATACTGGAAGGTTTTGTGTGTTGTGTTGTGGCCCCGCACATTGGAAAAAGTAGTAGAAGAAGAAGCAGTAGGGGCGTCGCTGAGGCGGGGGGCAGGGGGGGTTTCGCAATTGTGTATAGCATACTCAACTTCTGTTCAAATGTGAGAGTGATATTCTATGATTTGGAATGTGAAAGATCATTTCTGAGCAAGAGATGAAATGTCATGCAATAATCGTCCGTACGATACACTTTTCCCACTGTATACCGATTTCTCTTTCTTTCTCTTTTTGCGCGATTGATGATGGGTAGGTTTCTCCGATTTTTCTAGGCGTTGGCTTTCGGGAAGAGGGGGGGTGGGAGGTAGTATACCCATGGATAATCTCATATCCGTCCCGGAGGTATTTTTCGTCCTTTGAGCCCTCGCCTTTATGTTGGGGGGTTTGTTTTATATTTTTTTTTATGAATTGGTATCGTTTGTGGCCTGAGTGGGGATAATACACTCGGGGGGAGCTCGTATTGTTCCGCTAGCTATGCTTTGATTTCAACGGTT
>QFET01005237.1:0-33248 GCA_003316355.1 Tuber calosporum | reverse complement strand
GGTAGAACTGCGGCTTTAGGGACTGGCGGTAAGATTGAGGAAGGTGCCTGAGTTTGAGAGGGGGAGAAAGGATCAAGATTTTTGTATGATAATTATTATGTAGGTTTAAGAAAAAGAAAAACGAATCAAGGAGAGAAGGTGTGCAATTGGAGGTATGAACACGGGAGTATTGTATCATACCGGAAGATAGAGAGACCTGGGTTGTGATGTTGGGAAAAAAATTAAAGAAAGATAATTTCAGGAGTCAGAATTGAACTCTGATACTTGTACATGATATAACTTTATACATGAAGCCAACTAAGCTACAGGATTACTGCCCGTTATATGTAAACGTTTTGACAAATAAAAGGGTAAGAAACAAGAGAAATGGAGGTAAACCAAAAAAACAGATATTGCCATGATAGTAATATTATAAAAGTTATTCTGCTTCCTTTAACTCCACAGCACACCCTACCAAGATACCAAAATCACATCAAACCTAGAACAAAGATTACAACAGACAATTTCCAAGAAACCCCTTCCTGCATCCACAATATCAAAACCTACCCTTACGATGTCCCTAGCGCCTTTTACCCGGATCATAGTATAAAAGTTCCAGAAAATATCCCATCCCACCGTCAGCCTTGATGGTGCGCAATACATCCTAACTTCCTGCCAATCGCAATGCCTAGTACATGATCCTTAAGATCTCAGTGTATCCAATTGAAAGCAATTTTCGCCTTGCAGATAGCTGGCTTGAGATTATTTAGCTCAAGGGGGGAAAAATGACACTAGACTTCTGGGATTTTTGAGATCTTGCATGATATGATAGGAGGGCTTTTTTTTTTCTGTATTGTCACGTTAACCGGGCTAGGTAAAAAAAAAAATACTGCTGGTAATAGGATCTATCGATTACCAGAACATACCAGAGGAGCTACGATACCTAGACAAGGTGTTTTGGGAAAAAAGATGAATGATTTAAGCTAGGTTTCATTGGGCCCTAAGAAAACCATTGACATTCTAGCGAGTTATCAGTATCAACGATCAGATCAAGACATTTTACAAGCTCGATCGCTTTGTCCAGTCGTCTTTACCAATGCATTTACCCACGTATGACAGAATTGAATCGATAGAGGAATACTGCACTCCTGAGACCTATATCATACCTTTGTTCTGTCAGGGTTATCCAGGAGGACGACATCTTGCGCCAGCACATATTCCACCTACACTTACAGTGGCAAAAGGTTCAAGTGATCCTTAGTCCCAAAATACTTTTAATTTTATGATACGAGGGACGGCACTTACTGGAGATGAGCTTCTATGAGAATGTGCAAATGGTATTTCCTGACAGTATAATATACTGCATATTGTGAGGAGGGTAAAGACGGTGTGCGCTGGAGATGGTACGATAGAGAAGATTCTTGAACTAGACTAGTATGGCAGGTTAAGAGATCCAGACATGTCCGGTAAACATCTAGAATCGTGAAGCGAGTGTTGTACTGAAATGCTCTGGAATTTTTAGCTATATATCCAGGACAGCGGGGTGTTGCGGGAGGACGCTGTGGATCTGCTGGCACGGCAAGCCAGGGTAACGGCTCGGAGTGGCTTGGATATACCTGCGCCCGCGGGATAAGATGTACAGAGTAGAGATATTGATTGCCGTTTCCCGAATGATGCATTCGTTTGGAAGGGTATACCTTCTGGGTGATATATGCTGCACGTATTTAGGGAAGCCCGGGATGTGTCATAGCCGTTGCTAAAGCTTCCTGGAAAAGGTTGTGCTGGTAACTTAATAGACCATAATTAGCGAACCTCGACTTCTAGCTTCTAGACCTAGGAATGTATGGATATGGGTAGATGGATGGATGGATGGACGGAATTTACAGCGAGAGGTCGGTGTTAGAGTTGTGGGACTGCCACCTTGCGATTCAAAAACTAAAGACTACAAGTAGAGACTCAGGAAAGAGAATGGCGAGTGAGATGTCCCATCCTCACACTAATGTAAATACAACCTTCCCTCCTCCATCCCTCGGTCAACCCGTGCCCCGATCTCCCTACAGAAACTCCCAACTGCCGGGCCCAACCTCGCCGCGCCGACCGAGTGATTCCCCCTCCCTACTATAACCCACAAACCTTCCTGCCTGATATCGGCGACACGGCCCCGCAGTATGTCAATCGCTTCCTCCACATATAGGCCGTGAAGGTCCACCGTGTTGCGCGGGAGACCGGCGTTGTTGATAGAGAAGATGAGGTCCTTGGCCTGCTCGTTGTAGGCCTTCATCCTCTCGCCGTGCTGCTTGCCCTGCCGCGAGAGGGCGTGTGCGAGCGAGTGGTCGCCGGAGTAGTAGGCTTGGTGCGAAGCGGTGAAGGAGTAGTGGCGGGCTTGCGCCTCGGAGGAGGCCACTTTGGGCGGGGGTTAGTTTGGAAGTGTGGGCAAGAAGGGGAGAAATGAGGGGTGGGGTGGTTACGGTCTCGGAGGTGGTCGTAGGTTTCCATGAGGTCATCTTGGGATTGGGGGGAGCCGGCGTCTGACATTTGGATATTTTCTTTCTTTTTTTCCCTTGAGGGGGTAGGATATGGGTTCTTTAGGGATAGTAGATGGTTGTGATGGCAAAGGCACTCGATAGCCAAGACCGAAGAGTGGGGAGCGGAAGGCAGGTATTCTGGAATTATATAGGCACTCAATCGGAGCCCAGCTAGCCCCACAACCCCTCACCCCCAAGTTTCGATCCGCTGTGTCTAGTTACACCCTGGCTAGTAATTAATGCACACGCGAACACAATACCAATGAACATCAAGCTTGAGCCGACAGCCTTGATGTGTAAGTCCCTAACCGGACACCCATGCAGTACCATAGTCAAAAATATCGTTAAGCATGGTGCGCTGGGCAGGTGAACGTCTAGGAGCAGCAGTCACTACTAAAAAGGAAGCAATTGGCACCAAGTTGTTATGAAGGTGGGATTGAACGAGGCTAACAAACAACCACTAGATCTCCAGGGGAGCGGCCCGGGGCATAGCAATGCAGGAAACCATGCATTGAGACCTGTGAGAGCCAATAGCGTATCAGCCACAAGCATCCTCAGTCTGTAATGATACACAACCAAGTGTGAGTATCATATTATGCGGGCGGCCATCCTAGCCCATATCGTAGGGGGCGGCAACGCTAGCACCGCCCTTCCAATGGTTTGATCTCAAGCTTCGATCGAGCGATGAGAGAAGGAAGCCCCTAATCTAAAAAATCAGCAATACCCGAGTGTGATGCCTTCCTCTGGCATTAAGCCACCCCGGGTGGGCCCAAAAGGAAGCCCACTTCCTACACTTGCCGGATTTTCCACGGACAGAATCAGGCCGCCAGCCCATGTCTCAGGGTCCGGTTATAACTCATCACGTGGGCCAGGTACATGCGGTGGCCAAGTACCCCCCCGAGCGCTCAAATCCCCAGCGAAGCCACCCAGAAACCCAGAGTGCCTAAGAATTACCTACCAAAATTTGCCTCACATTTTGCAGCGCCACTCCGGTTTAGGGCTCTGGTTTCGGGGGACGAGTGATACTCCGTGACGCCAATATACCAAGCACATGCTACGGAAGCACCAAAACCACCCACCCCTCCGAAATGACCGCAGCCTCGACCCCAAAGACTGAGCGAACACACACACAGGGACGTGGAGAAAGTATCACCCAGGTGAATTGCTTTTATTCCAAGCTCGAACTTTAGGGAAAAGTAGATGTGACCCAACATCATACCCGGAGAAAGAAAGAAGGCAACCTAGAAAAGCGACATCCTGGTTTTCCTCCTCTTTTCTTCCTTCATATCTTCGATCTGTCCACCCAATTATCACAATTGGCACTCTACAAGTCCGATCTCCCGGGCCAAGGCAAACATACCCATCTCTTCTTACAATCCCTATACGCCCTACCATCGGCGGTCAGCACCAACCTCATCCCAAGCAAACTAGCTAGAAGATAGAGACCCACTGAAAATAATCCAAACACATCCCTCTATCCCCTGCATTCCTGTTTAGACACCGGATCGAGCGATTTGCGGCCTCCTGACAAGGGTCGAAGTACTGACTTGAGGACTTCCTAAAATTATTATTCGTGCGCGATTAGTCATGTTCTATTGGAGGAAGGATGGAAGGGAGAGAGGATAGGGTATGTGGTACGCTTTGAATTTTGCCTTCGTTTCTGGATGCAAAGGGTCCTCGAGGTCACGGTCGTGACTGGAGGGGGACGGAGGGGTAGGAGGGGTTGTGGGCACTGTTTGTCCAGGTTTGCTAGGTTCGGTCCGCATCGCCTCGGTGGTGGTTGTGGTGGCGGTATGATATGATATGTTGAGAGTTGTGAGGGTGTGGGAGTGCAAGGGGCACTCGAGTATGTTGGTAGGGTAAGTTCGAATGGTGTTTGTGTTAAGGCTGGTAGTGCGATGCCAGTTCAACTGTGGCGGAATCGTTTCTTTCAACCACACAGCCACATGTGACTAACAAGTCCAATCAAGCACTCTAAGGGAAGAAAAGGGGAAAACGAGACTCACATCAGGTCAAACCAAACAACGGTATGATACGTACTGTACCCTCCTCACATACCGCCCGTTATTACAGGAATTTATAGTGCGGGTTTGATACAGTATTATTTTCTGTAATTTGGATCGTATTAGGGTTGCTCTCGATTACACGATACGATACATTTTCTTCTTCTAAGCCTTAGGTACCTCACATCTCAGCGTGAGCGGGAGCTACCTCTCCGCCTCCCGCTTGCTTAAAATTGATTCGAATAGGGTATCGCACGATTACCGGCACGGGTATGATACGGTATCATAAGCATTGTTGCTGGCGATCTAGCCCTAACCCTGCAATACAAGGCATTTGTGGCGTGGCGTGTGAGAGCATCACCAGATACCACACCGGTGTATGGGCCGTAGCGGCCCCAGCCTAATACAGGTTCACTACTTTATAGACCCTCTCATTCACGCAATATAGGCCGTTTACCTGGGGGGCCCCTGACAGGATCTTCCACTCCGACTTTCGGAATCCGCCACAAGAGGGATGGGAGGGGGAGGTCTCCGGAACCTGGGAGGAGTGCGTGGTGTTTGGTTTTGCGAATGTGGTGGGTTCGCGGTGTGTTGCGGCGGCTTTGGTTGCTTATATGGTGGCCGGCGGTGCAATGTGGAGGGTGGGGGGCGGTTCGAGTGAGAATCCGTCCTGTTTGGCAAAAACGGAAGGCAAAACAACCGTTCCGTTTTGTGACCATTTCACCTATAGAAACGGTCACCTCCCCTCCCATTTTCATGTGATTTTTGTGAGAACTAACTATTCGGTCATGGCTATTTCCGAACGGAATAGCCAATAAGTTTCAAGTTTGCAAATGGCAATTCCATTCAACTTTTGGAAAGGAACAGTCACATCCAAACAGGCCCTTATTGGTTCCAGCCACTGGCCCCGCCCCACCATATTATACCTCCTAACTCTAAAAGGCAAAAACGGTGGCTTATCTCCGGCGAGGGAAAGTTCAAGCCCGTTGATTGGCGGGGTTAGCTTCCTTTTAGTGAGCAGATTACTTGTACAAGTATTATACCGTACAAGTACTTTGATAAGTGATATTTGAACTAATTACAAGTAGGGTGATGCCCCCCGCCTATCACTGCGCTAAAGGTGGGCGAGGTTCGGCATAGACGAAGGGATGGTATGGTGAGAGGGGGAATCAACCTACTATCTAGGCAAAAGCCTAGGAATCACGATATTCACGCTGCCTGAGACCGCACTCCGATAGCTAACTCAACCTGGCCCAGGCCCGAACTCAAACCCCTCGCCGGAGGACGCCGCCATCCACGATACTGTACGAGCACAAGTTACAGGCATTTAGAACCAGAACGTTTGGGTCCGAATTTTGTACGAGTATGGACGGTCAGGTACGCACAGACAATTTGCCATTCAAATTTTTTATCCTTGTGTAACTTGTGCTCGTACAGTGAACATGCATTCTCACATCACATCAGATCACACCTCCGACCTTCATCGGAACAAAATCTACCCTGACCTAGTGTCACTCAGTACACCGCAACCAACCGCTACATACATACAACCAGCTACGACGGCGGCCGATATCCAAATATTATTCCCGATCTACCACCACCGCAGGGCGATCTTCCCTCTTCGAGTGCTCGTGGCAGGTAAAAAAAGCAGGGGGTTGGCAAAATACTGTACACAGCAAAAAAATCTGTGCTCGTTTGAACCCAAAGGTATTCACCCCCTTGCTTTCGGGTACTTTCATGCCCGCCACGGGGTAACACCACTACCTTGTAGCCATCCTCGTAACCACATCCCTCCCTGAATATCGCGTAGGGCCAAGATCGCGTGCGTGCATACATATCAAGTTTGGCAAATGGTAGGATAGTGCTTACACACCATCAT
The DNA here is from genome assembly GCA_003316355.1 of Tuber calosporum. NCBI lineage: Eukaryota > Fungi > Ascomycota > Pezizomycetes > Pezizales > Tuberaceae > Tuber > Tuber calosporum. The sequence goes on along the minus strand of QFET01005237.1, from coordinate 26,862 downwards.
TGAATGCATACAATGGATTGGCATACCCCAACAGCTCAGCATGGGGCTGTGGAATGTAGGGCACTCGAGTAGAGTACCGCACCGCAGGGACCCCGTTTTTGGCGATCGCCTTGTGAGAAGGTTGCGCCGCATGGTGGAGGGTATGATGGTAACTCACCCTAAGAGAGAGCGAGGTGAAGTGAGAAAGCAAGGGGAAAGGGTGTGTACCGGTAATAGCATAATATGAGCTTTTTCTTATACTGTATTTAGTGGATGTCTACCTAGAATTTTAGTCTATTCTAAGCCGTTGTGGTTGTATAGGTATCATAGTAAATTTAGTATGGGAGTAGAATTGCCGTTGCAGTGCTAGACGAAACCTCTTGTCTCTGTATATACTTTATGTATGCACTTTTGTGCATAACCAGTTATACTATCAAGAATATCTGCCTTCGTAAGTCATCCTATAGTATCTCTTGCTATAGCTGACCTAGCCATCTATAGCTGCTGCTACTTGCCAGCATGCGATGCGATCATACAGTCTACATCCAGTTGCTGTATACTATCAGACTCTTTTTACTGGGAGGTCCACCGCAGTCTATCAAGTATAATCAGTACCAAGATCCATATTTGTGTCAGACTTGCAAAACACTTAAAAATGGCTCTCTAAGCGGCTTTTCCCAGTTTCCTGCTTTATATCCGAGTCGTTATGTCAAACCTGGTAGTACATCAGTCTGATCTGGACTTTTGGTTGCATACAGTTTCAATATGGTCCTATTCTGATATTTTTTTTCTTTCTTTGCCTTTCCAACTTTTTTCCATTTTGCTCTATTTATGGTCAGGGTTAATTCATTTTTTTCTGATCTATCATACCTGTTATATTGACAACTGCCTCTTGGCTCTTGGCGAAAAAGTGTATAACTCAAGATTGATATATATATTCCTGGCTTTAGACAATGCATGCATCACCCGAGATAATACGGTAAAAATTTAATGGCAGCGCTGGAAACCGAGGACTCGGACATGGCAAGATACTTGGATACAAGTACTATAAGCTACCACATTCTTCTTTCTCCTGCCAACTTCCTGAACAGAGTTTGTCCGTCTTGGCATGATATAACCAAATTCAGTAGGAATTCTAGTTTATTTTTCGCTTTTTCGCCCTCCTGAGGGTGTCACGCGAGCGAAACAGATAGTAGGACGAGCCGGATTATTCACCAAAAGAGGGCATTTTCTCTCATTGATATAAATAAGCCATGGGTTTGGGATTTGTGCAAAGGTAATTTCATACAGCGGTCTGGTTGCTTCTCTGCTTTATCTCTGCATTTTTGGCACACAAATGTAATTTGTGCGCTACTGCTTATTTCAAAGAGGATGGGAATTTAAAAATCCCGCTCTTCCCTCACCAAAAATCGGTAGTTATTGGGTTTCTGGTATTAGGATATTTCCGTTCTGGTAGTTATAGATGGCGCCTCGTTTGATAAAAGGAATGTATAATTTATGTAAGCATACACTAGAGGCAATCCACGATATCTTTGTCAATGTTTTGGGTTTCAGATATTGTGGGGGCGGTTGACGATTATCCCAAGAGGTTAGCCTAGTGTTTGGGGGGAGTGACGTTGCTCCACTATTCTTTATTATCTTCCCTGGCCCCCATGGTTGCAAGGGATGAGAACGTTCACCGGAGATAGAGGAGAGATAATTTATGCAGTTGGGAGCAAAACCGACGAATTTGCCACTGTGGAGCACAGTTTTTTTTTTTTTTTTTTCTTCCCCTTCACTTCAGTTTCTTCTTTTGTACAAGTATGTACAAGTAGACAGCTTCCCAGGCCACCTGGATACTACAAACGGATGCTGATTGCAGGGTTTTGAATCAGGGAACGCGGGGCATCAGTGATATGCGGTTGGCACAGGTACAGTAAACTACTGGAAGGCTTCTTATTTGGGTTTAACAAACCGGGTGAGGGGGGCGTTCGAGTGACCTGACTGTGTACGATATGATACCAGTCTTGGGCGGCAAGTTTATCGTGTACGAGTATCAAAAACCGTTTATTTCATTCCCCCGCTCGGCTGGCTACAAGTACATACTCATACTACTTGTAACTTTCCCTTTGCCGCACTGCACACACCACACCTGTACGAGTAGCCGCCCATGGGGAGCCCGATTTAGCAATTGCGGTTGTATGAATGGCTTTCCCCGGACGACCAATACAAAGTGCAGTATTGTAAATTCTGGGTAAAATCGACCTGCCGCTATTACCTGCGTGGTAGTTACCATCCCCAGAGAAGCGCAATTACCAGGGGACTAGCCTTGGAAAGTATAACGGTGGATCGTGTTTACCCAGAATTTGAAGGGTATTTACCAACACCCTAGCAACTGTTAAAATTTTCCCCGCAAAGAAAAGACGCAAAAACATCTCAGAAATGCCCCCCCCAATTGGTCAATGCCTATTTGCTAGAGAAGCGCCTGTAGCTCTGGAGAATGGGTAAAGTGGGGCAACGGAACCAAGTTATGTAAAGGAGTTTCTTACCATTAGTACGGGTGCTAGACTGTGACAGAAGTAGAAGGTGATTTCCGCCAAGCTTTGGCCTAGCATTCCATCAATGATACAAGTACGAGTAGACCATCTCGATTAAATAGGCCATAGGACGGGGAGTGCCGATGACCTACCGGACTTGAGGAAGCACCGAGATGCTACCTTTATACTCGAGTGACGGGAATTGATGGGCGGGTGGGTCGGGTGCGGTAATACAAGTCCTGTTACCCAGCTTGTGGCGAGTGAGCTCGTTGCTTCTCTTTGGGCAAGTGAGCACGACTTTTTGGCCACACTGAGAAAAAATCCCACTAACTAGGACTTGAATTTCCTCAAGTGATTTAGTTTACAATGTGATGCAAAAATTAATGATGGAATTGAAGTTTGGAGTGACTAGATATGACTGAATATTAAGTAGTGGTGATTTTAAAACTTATTAATTGTATAAACTATCAGAAGTTACTGTTAATAACTCAATACCTTTATGCTTTACTATACAACAATTCCTTCTAAACAGATTCATGATCTGTAGCTATTGAATAATATTGGTGTCCTCTACTGTAACATATGTACAAGTTCTAGTACCTCCATTACCGCTCAAGGTAGCCACTCCTTGGTCAGAATACTTTTGTTTGAATTGATTTCCTATGTATTTGTAATCTAATCCTAAGTATCTTGAGAATCCCAGAGGGGAAATGTCGATACCAAGAGGATAGAGGGAGAAGTGTAACTGGATTGGTCGTCTTCAATAGACAAGGTAAAAGGTAAGAAACTAATAGAGTAACTATTCAACTTGAAGTATTAAGAATGAGAGTCCTGTATGGCTTGAGAGTATAAATGCTTAAGGGATTACAGGTTCTCTAAATACCAGGGATTGTAGCTCGGAAAAAATATAACAAAACTACCAATATCCAGTTCAACTAACATGCTAAAAGACCTAGCATACTAAAGTAACCATATTCTGCAATCAAAGAGTTAAAAGCAACAGGATAAAACTAACAAAACAAATAATAGAATCCAAACTAGTAATAACAAGTGATTGCTAATCCTATATTAATCCAGTAGCTATAGTAGGAGGGTAGTAATACTCAAAAGGGTAAAAGCAAGGAGAAAAATATGATAAGTAAAATAAGGAAAGAATAACCAGTTAGGAAGTCATAACCAAGTAGAAATAAACATGTTACAAGAAAGCTAATTCAGAACTGCTAAATTGTTACTGGGAAGCCAACTGTGTACAATTGAATTGCCTAAACTAAGCTCATATCAGGAAAGGGGGAGAACAGTCTGGAAAGGTGAGTTTCGAGAGAAGATAAAAGATAAAAGTTCTCGAAGGCTGGTAAACCTATTAACTGGATATATTAAAAAGGTCTCTTCTCCGTTTCTTGATGATCACGTTAACTATGGGAGAGAGCTAACCATATATACAATTTTCTAGAGACTTATATTAGCCATATATATAAAGTATCCTTAGAGACTTTGGCTATGGTTTTAGAGAGTGCGGAAACCATTTGACCCTGAAGATGTATGACCAACTTAGTCAAATGCTCACAAGAAATATCAATTATTCAGAGGGTGTTAGGAACTGTACCAGTAGAGAGCCTTCGCTTAATTGGCCAAAATGAACTAAGGTGAAGTTGATGCTGCCCATTTCCAAACATCTGATGGAATACCAGTTAATCAGTCTGGATAGCTGTCTTTCTTGCATATATGTACTGAGGTACATATGCATTTAGATTATCAAGGGTCTTAGTACTCTGAGTAGAGTCTATATATTTCACTAAGGCTGTGAGGCTCTGCTATAGATACTACTTCTTGCCAGCAAGGGTTGTAGGCATATAGTGACCTCCTGGTTCTATATTCTATCACATTACATAATTGTACACCATTCTTCATGTGGGCAATATATAATGCCTAACCACTACTTTTATCAAGTATAAAGGGAGGTTGTTAGAATAGCTTAGGTGGGGGAAGGATAAAGAGAGATAATGTTCTCAAATCGCATATAAACTTGTTAGATTGTTAAAGTCTCTTCTTTTAATAGGCACTAGCCGGTGTGAACGGTTATACAATAGAGCCTAAGCGGTAGCCTGCTATCGCTTTGGTGTCTAAGGGAGACTTGCTGAGAGGCGAAGACAAGGGGAGTACAATAGAATGGTATATAGAGCGAAGGGGAACAATAGGATCGCCGTTCAACCAAATGTATTCAAGGTCTAGGCATGTGTCTGAAGTCTGATGTCTCCTGCTAGCCAGGAGACCACTCTTAAATACATGAAATGTTTCCTGCAAGAGCTGAGGCTCTGGATACCGGCAGCCACTATCATTACCGGTGAGTGTACAGCTACCGGAATCCTGTGGCCCTGCCAGAGTCCTGGAAAGCCTGAGGCTTTCCCACAACACTGCCTCTATCCTACCGCCGCTATACATAACGTGTTCCTTCCCTTGGAACTCCTGGGGCACAATCCTGTCGATCCTCTAAAGCATACAGTAATCAGGGCGCCGGAATCTAGAGATTCTGGTAGGGAAATCAAATACAAAAGAAATCAAATCAAATGAATGTAATATGACAAAGGAAAGGCAAACGAGAGTGGGAATAGAGGTACCGGAGTGTGTACACATGTTACATTCTCCAAATTTGAACAAAACTTATCTTCTCCTAAGGCCATAGGCCACATTGCCGCTCTCCCAAGGCCTGAGCATAGATTTATCATCAGTGTTGAAGTAGCTATCATCTGAGCCTGCAGAATCATATTCTTCATCATTATAGGGCTGCCAGAAATCGTTGGGTACTATGGTTCTAGGGCAAGGGATTGTAGAGACTTCCATAGGCTCCCAAGAGGTCCTGACATAGTGGGAGGTGATTTTAGGCATCAGTTCTGTGCTGTGGTTTTCTTTCCAATATTCCGATATTATTTCCATTGAGTTCTCCAGGTTCTCTATAGGTTCCCAATAGTAATCTGTCCTTTCATACCCTTTCCAGTGTACCAGGAACTCGACTCTGTTGTTCTGTAGGCGATAATCCAGTATCTCCTCTGCTTCCCATTCTTCTGCATTGTTGATTAGTATAGGGGCTGACCTATCCATCCTCCTGGATGCAAATCTATTGGGATCGTTCTCATGGTATTCCTTGAGGCATGAGATGTGAAAGTATGGCTTCTGGCAATCCATTCTCTTAGGCAATTCAAGCTTGTAGTTATCGCTACCAGAGTCATGCTTTAGGACCTTAAAGGGTCCAAACCAGCAAGGCTCTAACTTCTTGGATCGTCCAGGGGTGGAGGTGTTAGGGCGTCCTCTAACAAGGACTTTGGTGCCAATGTTGAATGGTCTTCAATAGGGGTTCCTCTTTTTATCTGCTTGCACAGTCTGCCGGAATGTAGCATGCTTTTTGGCCATATCAACTTCCATCCTGGTGGCTTCATGGGCATTCAAGATCTCGTCCACTGCTGGTACTTTGCTGGCGGATCTGAGGACACGATTGATATGCTTCCAAGGGTGTCCATAGAGTGCTTTGTATGGAGATATTCTTAAAGATTCATAGGGGGCGCCATTCATGGCTGCTGCTATCGCTGGGAGGGCATTGGACCACTTATTCTGGCTTTTGTTGATGAAGTTCCTCATCATCTGTTTAAGGGTGCGAATCCGACGCTCTACCCGCTATTGGTTTGGTGGTGGTATTGAGTTGCCATCCAGACCTGTATTCCCATTGACTTCATCATCTGAAACCAGAACTTGGAGGTAAAGCGGGAGTCTTGGTCCAGTGCTATGCTTAGGGGATGTCCATGAACATCAAATGTCGTCTTCTGGAGCTTGCTGAATACTTTTTCGAAGGTGGCAGAGTCCTGAAGTGGTATTAGATAAGTGTAGGAGGTAAAGCGATCGATAATAACCATGATAGTTGTGTGGTTGTTTGATTTGTTGAAAGGGCCAGCGAAATAGATGGCAAGGGATTGGTAGGCTTCGTCAGGTGCTGACAGGGCTAGTGATCTACCTGCTGGGAGTGTGGTGGGTTCCGTGTTGATCTGGCATTGATCACAAGAGCGGCAGCAGGCTATAAAGTCCTGGCGCATTTGAGGCCACCTGAAGAAACAAGCGGCGTACTTGTATGACTTGTGAGCTGAGAAATGTCCTAGACCTTCATGAACTGTTTTAAGGAAGAAATCCAGAAGGGATACTCCCCTCTCTAAGGGTCTCATAGGGATATAGATGTTAGAATAGCCGTTGGCATTGTCAGCTATGAGGAGGCCATCCTGGATTGAATAGTGTAGATTGTCAGTTGTCTCCAGGACTCGCCAGAAAAGAGGGTCATTCTGGAGAGCTTGAATGACAGCAGGGCGGAATTTTCCCATGAGGGGTGAATAGAGGGTACCAAGAAAGGTCTGGGTCTTGTGAGTTTCTGTAGAGTTCCAGAAAGCTTTAGGATCACTATAGAGGGGTCTAGAAGCTGGTGAAGCTGGTGAAGCCAGAGGTGGGGAGGCTGGAGTTAACATATTTGCAAGTCTGAGGTATTTGTTTATTGGTCAGGGTAGGGACATAGAGCTAACGTTTAATGGAGCAGGGCTACTGTCTATTGAGGAATCTGATGCTTTCGCTTTCTTTGGTTGCTTTCGCTTTTCAGGGTCCCTGGGGAAATATCCATTGGCTTCTTTGCTGTCACTGTGTGTAATGTACTGGTCCTCATAGCAGGCAGTCCAAGAGAGCGCTGAATGGCTTCGTTCCTCTCTAGTCTGGTGAAGGTTCAGGTAGCTTTGTCTCCCCAAGAGTTGCCTGCCTGGATGCTGCTATCGTTGCTGCTAGCGCTTTTCTTGCGCTTTTGGGAGCGAGTGACTGCATTGGCTGGTATCTCTTTGCTTGCTAGGTAGTCTGGGGAGGAGTGGTAGATAGATTCGCAAGTAGTGAGGGATGGAGAGTGCTGTGTTTCTTTAATAGTTTCCATTCCATTGTCGGAATCTAGGCTATAGTATGAGGAAGAAGTGAAGTTGGTTTGAATATGATTGGAGCTGTGGTTCTGGAGATCTGAATTTTCGGAGGTGGAGTCCGGTAGTATTATATATTCAGGCCCAGAATTGGATTCATGAACTCTGGATAGATAGTCTGCCAGAAAGTTCGAAGATCCAGGCATGCATTCTATTTTAAAATTAAAGTGGCTAAGATGCATTATCCATCTCTGCTGCCGCTCACAGAGATTCTTCTGTGTCATGAGCTTGGTAAGACACTCATGTTTGGTAACTATGGTGAACTTTGTGTGGGACAACAGGTGGGCGAAGGCTTGTACAGCCTCAACTATTGCAAGCGCTTCCTGTTGGTGGATGGGGTAGTTACTCTGAGAGGCTGACAGTTTCCGGGAATGGAATGCGGCCGGTCTAGCTGTATCTCTGGTTGGTCCTTGGCCTATCCAAGCGCTACTGCTGGTAGGAGATGCATCGGTAAATAGCCAGATTGGTTCTGGGTTGGAATAGTCAATAGTTCTAAGAACTTGATGATTTTTGGCCGCCTTTTTCACTGCTTGAAAGGCTGCTTCCTGCAAGTCTGTCCATATTCATTCAGCATCACCGGTAAGCTCTGTAAGTGGTGCAGTAATGGTGGCGATATGTGGTAGGAACTGGGAGATATAATTAACTATCCCACTAAAGTGCTGAAGTTCCTTTCTGTTCTGAGGTCTTGTCCAGTCCTCAATGCTTCTGATCTTCTCTGGTGCTGGGTGAATGCCTTTATCATCTATAAGGTGACCTAGGATATCAAGCTTTTGTACAAAGAAGACAATCTTCTTTGGGTTGGCATATAGCTGCGCCCATTGCAGTTCGTGGCAAATAGCTTTGATATGCTTGATATGGTCTTGGTGTGTATCACTATATATCAGGATATCGTAAATGTATACCTATACAAAGACTCCTAACTCTTCTGATAGTGTATCTTCCATGACTCTCATGAAAGTTCCTGGCGCATTTGTGTCTCCTTGCAGCATTACCTTGCAGGCGAAGCCTCCAAAGGGTGTCTTGATTGTGTTATACTTCTCATCCTCAGGTTCAACCCTGGTGTGAAAGTAGGCATCACGGAGGTCTATCTTGCTTCGGAATTTGGCTCTGCACACAGTGTTGAGTATGAGCTGCTGATTAGGCATTGGAGCTTCATCTTTCTTAGTATTCTTATTCCTATAGTAAAGGTCCACTAATGGTCTTATCCTGCTATCAGGTTTCCCTTGAATAAACATGCTGGCGCCTCTAGGAGTCTGTGATCTGTAGAGTATCCCAGCCCTGATTTGTGTCTCTATTCATGCCTTGAATTTAGGAATCAATTTTTCCGGGGTCTTGAAGGTTGGCATCTTAACATAAAGGTCTGGGTCCTTGATCATGATATGGTGGTTAAAGTGCCGCAATAGTGGTAGGGTTTCAGGTATTTCTGTGACAAAAACCTGGGGGAACATCTTGAGGAAATCTGATATATCCTCCTGTTTAGCCATCGCTGAGCGAGGCTGGGTGCTGTTCCTATTGCAGTTTACTCTGACTTTGTGGTCAGGGAAGTAGAGGGTATTTTTCCGGCAGTCTATGACTGCTCCAAAGCATATGAGGTCATCCATACTGAGTAGGATATCATAATCTGATACTGGAGTGAGGCTCATGTGTACCTTGGGTACCTTCATGCTACCAATTTCGATATCTATGATGCAGGAGTGATTGCTGCTTGATCTGGATCCTTTGACACCCATTTTGAGCGTTGTAGGTGTCTTCTTATTGGTATAAGGGATATTGTTTGTTGTAATAAAGCGCTTGCTGATTAGGCTACCGCCAATAGTTCCAGTGTCTGCTAGGACCATGGTGGGTTTCTTGTTGACTAGCATTGTGAATTCTAATGCTAGGGATGGCCTGACCGCTTCCTTAGAGGCACCAACAGTAGACTTGTAAGTTATGATGGTATTCCTTCCATCCAACTCTTCTGTGTCATCGCTTTCTACCTCATAGTGCTCTTCATCGCTATCGTGCGTGTCCTGGGTGACAGTGACATGATTGGACTTTATTTCCTTCTTTGGACAATCATTTGCCATATGTCCAGCTTCTCCACAGTAGTAACAGGCTCCTTGTCTATTGCATCAATCCATTTCCTGCTTACTTGGCTTCTTATGCTTGGGAGGGGTCAATTTTCTCGCTGGAGCTTTGCCTTTTCCTGCTGGCATATTGCTGGTTTGTTGTGGAGAGTTCTTAGCTTTGTGTGGCTTATTTCCGGAGGTGCTGGAGGAGCTGCCGCTACTCCCATAGGCTCCTGTCTTGAACATTGTTGCATCATATCTCTCTGCCAGTTGGACAACTTGAGTCCAGGTATCGGTATCTCTTATCTGTGGTTCCATATTTCTTCTGAATCTGGGATCCATGGCATCCATAAAAGCATTGTCTTTGTAGATAGTCTGATATTGAGTTTCTAGGTAGTGTTCCTCTTAGGTCGTCTAATTCTCTAGCAATATTGGACATTCTCGCTGGCCTGCCTCTTGAGGACTGTCGTATCTTCTGCCATTTGAGGTACAGGTCATCTGTATTGGTTGATGCTTCAAAAAGCTGTTTAAAGTGGTTCTTGAATTCTTGGAGGGAGGGTTGGTTGTCTTTAAACTCATCCATGAGGTTGAGGTAAGCACTATGTGCTCGCTTTTCTGTATAGGCGCCATAGTAGTCCACTACATCCTCAGTGTCATCAAGGACATCATACTTGGATAAGTACTTCTTAACCTCCCTAAACCAACACTTGAGTTTGTCTGGTTGTTGATCTTCGCCTTCTCCACTGAACTTGGATGGTTGTGGAAGCTAGATCTTTGGATTCCTAGGTTGGTCTGGAGCGTCAGCCATAGTCCTAGCTGCTGGCAGAGGTGCTGGCGGGTGTCTGGGAGTTTCTGGTTCTTTCCCTTTTCCTTGAGGTACTGGTGGTGGTCTAGAGGGTCCTGGGGAGTCTGGAAATCCGCCAGGGGGTATCTCGCTGCTTGAGGGTACTGCAGAGTGTGGTAGGGTGTCAAAGACTGTCTCCAAGATGCTTCTGGTTCTTGGTCTCGATTCCTGAGCTGTCTTTGTTCTCTGGCTTTCTCTTTGGACAATTTGCTCTGCTGTAAGGTCCTCTTCTGAGTCTGTATCAAGGTCTCCTGGTTGTAGGAAACTTTGTCTAGGTATAGGTGTATCGTCACCTTCTCCTTCTGGGTCTGTGTCTGGGTTATTCCCAAGTCTGCTGGGAGGTCTGAGTTCTTCTGTCTGTAATGATGAATGTAGCACTAGAGCCCGGAGTGTCTCCATGCCACTCCTGCTTCTAACGAGTTATCAAGATAAGGGAAGGGTGATCAATCCTACCCACTGTTCTCATTCCTGAGAACCAGATATCACCTGCTGAGGCGTAAAAAATGTAACAGGCGCTAGCCTGTGTGAACGGTTATTCAATAGAGCCTAAGCGGTAGCCTACTATCGCCTTGGTGTCTAAGGGAGACCTGCTGAGAGGTGAAGACAAGGGGAGTACAATAGAATAGTTTATAGAGCGAAGGTGAACAATAGGATCACCGTTCAACTAAGTGTATTCACAGTCTAGACATGTGTCTGAAGTCTGATGTCTCCTGCTAGCCAGGAGACCACTCAGAAATACATGAAATCTTTCCTGCAGGAGATGAGGCTCTGGAAACTCGCAGCCACTATCATTACCGGTGTGTGTACAGCTACCGGACTCCTGTGGCCCTGCCGGAGTCCTGGAAAGCCTGAGGCTTTCCCACAACACTGCCTCTATCCTACCGCTGGTATATATGACCTGTTCCTTCCCTTGGAACTCCTGGGGCACAATCCTGTCGATCCTCCAGAGCATACAGTAATCTGAGCGTCGGAATCTAGAGATTCTGGTAGGGAAATCAAATACAAAAGAAATCACATCAAATGAATGTAATCTGACAAAGGAAAGGCTAACGATAGTGGGAATAGAGGTACCGGAACATGTACACATGTTACAACTTGTGATTTCCCTAGTATCCAGTACCAGCGGAAGAATGCAGCACACACACGTCCGATGAATGGTACAATATAGTGACCTCTGCAGAGACGCTTGGTCATATCTCTTTCACAATTCTCCATCTGCCTATAGGAGTGTTTGTTGTAGCTTTGGTTTCCATGTGGCTTGGTGAAAACCATGGTACCTGCAACAAGTACCTAGCTAGAAGCTTTCTTTGCTTCTCTGGCATTGCTAAATTGGCTTGCACCCAAGCCAACCATTGTGAATAGGATGCTTTTTGTAGACACTTCTCCTTGCTTGAACCGATATCATTAATCTTTGCAAAGTAAGCAGTATTTGGTTCCTGTTGTCCAGAATCGTTAAATGGATTTGCTATTTCTCCTGGGGACAGTGCAGTAGTCAAATCTTCATTTTCATCTACTAAATATATATCATTTTTATTGACACTGAGATTAGATATTGCTCTTCTGTATCATCTTCATAATTAAAGTTTTATATTTTTCTTTACTATTAGGATCACAAACCTGATATATCATAATCCTCTTCCTCTTCAGTTTCAAATTCTGATTCATCATCTTCTGTGCTATCAAAGTCAAAAGCAGAGTCAGAATCAGGCTTGATAAGATTATCCATTGATAGTAGAAAGATTCTCTTCTACAGGATTCATTACTATCAGTAGTCCGTATTTATTTTTATTCTTTGGTATCGGGATTGATTCCTTAAAAAGTAGGCCAATCGCGAGATTTAAGAATCAGAAAGGATAAACACAAAATCACTAATAGAAGCTGTGATAAAGTAAGAATTTTGTGTGGTAAGTGAGATGTTATGAGAATTATGTAACAGCAAGGATTACATTCAGGATGACAAGCCTTATGTAAGTAAGATTAATGTTGTATGTGGAGTATGTTGCACCAACTTTTGTATTCAGAAAAAAGGTATCCTAGCTTCAAAGTGAAATAACTTAACAACTTTTAAAGGTTTTGGAATTATATTTGAATCTGTAGCTAGGTAGGAAGCAAAATATATTTAATGTGGTAAAATGTCAATATTGGAATATTTTCTTTTTTTGTACATAAATGCTGCTACAAGGTATATTTATTAATCAAAAATATTTTCTGAGCTATTCTACATATACTCTACCTGCCTATGTAGGTTCTTATGCAAAAAATAATTGTTTGGTGTGGATGCCCAAGAGTCAGGTTTTAATTGCCACAGTCTCATATGAAACAAATTGAAGAATTTCAACACTTCCCCTTATTATCTACAGCTCAATAATCTCATCCTCCGTTCATGTGCCGGTTTCACAAGTACCTTGGTACAAATGTCAGCATAGTTTTCTTATAACGCAACCTCCAGCCGTGTGAAAGAACCATTATCGATCTCATCTTGTATTTTGTGAAAATGGATATCGATATATTTTATTTGTTCATTTAGCTGATAGTTGGTTACCAGAAAATTTGCACCAGCATTGTCGGAAGTAAAGTGATCGGTGTTGTAAGCTGGATGTCACTAAGACCTTTGATGTACCATTAGATTTGCATTGCTGCTAGGGACATAGCTACATTTTCCGCTTTAATAATAGATGTTGCTACTGATGCTAGTTTCTTTGACCGCTAGGATATACAGGCATTGTTAAAGAGAATAACATACCCTGAAAAGGAGTGGCGGGTATCAAGACAGGCTGCAAAGTCCACATCCATATAGGTATTCATAGTGTTTGTAGTTGTACAAGGGTAGAAGAGTCTAAAGTATTTTTTACCTTGAATGTAGCGAAGGAAGTGTTTGGTGGCCTTTAGGTGGATTTCGGTCAGGCAGGAAGAAAATTGTGAGAGAGAGGATACTGTATACGCTAGATCAGGTCTGATACCAGTTGTCAGGTACATAAGTGATCCGATTATAGATTGGTATATGGACATGTCCGGTATTTATTAATCTACAGTCCCTTTCAATAGTTAAATGCCTTTGGATAAGGGTGTAGAGACTGCCTGTGAGTTTTCCATACCATATCGCTAGAGGACTGACATGATGTATCGTTGCTGTGGAAAATGTACCCTGTCTGTTGTATAGGTGATGTGTAGGCCAGGTAGTGATGTAGCTTCCCCTAAGTCCGTAATTGTAACCTACTCCCAAGTATCTCGAGAATCCCAAAGGGACTCTGAAGATACTGTAAGGATAGGGGGAGCAGCGTCGATGGATAGGTCTTCAATAGACAAGGTAAAAGGTATGGAACTAATAGAGTGACCGTTCAACTTGTAGTATTAAAGATGATAGGCCTGTCAGGCTTGAGAGTCCGAATCCTTAAGGGATTGTAGGCTCTTTAAATACAAAAGATTGTAGCTAGGAAAACTTAAACAAAAGCGCAAACATCCTGTCCAACAAACATGCTAACAGAGGCAGCATACCAAGGTAACCATATTCCAAAAACAAAGTGTTAAAAGCGACAGGATAGAGCTAACAAAACAAGTAATGGAATCCAAACAGGAAGGAACAAGGGATCGCTACTACTATACAAATCCAGTAGGTATAGCAGGAGGATAGCGATACCCAACTGGGTAGAAGCAAGGAGGGATAGTGATAAGCGAAACAAGGAAAGAATAACCAGTTAGGAAGTCATAACCAAGTAGGAAGGGACAACCAAATAGTAGCGCTTATCAGGTATAAACCCAAATAAGTAATAACCAACATCAAGTCAGTAGTAATAGTAGAAACATAATAGGATTCCATTACAGTAATCTCAAATGCCATTTTCAGGTCTTGTATGAGAGAAGTAGCTAGGGGGGTGTTCGCTGAGTATATAGCGATGTTGTCAATGTAAACTGATAGGTATATATCATGTTTACCATGAACAAACATGCTTAGGTCAAGGGCGGAGGTCATAAAACCTTTAGATGTTAAGTATCTAGCCAGGAGAGTATACCATTCGTTCGCAGATTGCTTAAGTCCATAGAGAAATTGGTTAAGTGGCCATACTTTGTCTCCATTACCAAACCCAGGTAACAGTCACATATAGACTTCTTCTTTCAACTCAACATAAATGAATGCAGATTTGACATCGTATTGGCATAGTCGTCATTTGTTTTTAGCACATATTGCAAGGAGGAAGTGGAGTGATTCAGATCGGATAACCTAAGCAAAAGTATCTTCTAAGTCAAAACCCGGTACTTGTGAGAATACTTGGGCAACAGCCCTTGCACGGTACTGCTTTAATGTACCATCATCATTTCGCTTAGTCTCAAAGACCCATTTACTGTCAATAATCTTGCATCAAGTAGGTTTATCTACTTCATCGAAAGTACCACTTCTCTGAAGTGCCTTTATTTCCTCATCTATTACTTGGGTCCATTGTTCCTTAAGCAAGCTATTCACTACTTGGGTGTAGATATTGAGATCCTCGTCAGATGCTACAGTGACATTTCTGCCAAAGTATTGTAGTAGGCGAATAGCATTGCCAGATCTGGTCTGTATTTCAAGAGGATTTTCCAGTTGTAGTTCCTGTACAGGACGTCCCGGTTTTTCTTCAGGAGTTTGGGGACAATCATAATCTTCAGGATGTTCAGGCGGTGGAGGTAGATATACTTCGAGAGTTGGTTTGTTATTTAGTTCCTGTGGTAGAGCTTTATCGGGTGCAGGTGATCTTGGTAGGAAGGTGAGTAGACTGTTGCAAAGGTCACCGATTAGCGTGCAGGTTCCTTGGGATCAAGCAGTATTATTGTCTTGGTTGTCCAGTAGAGCTGACGCATTTCTGAGATCTTATGCAAAGATGGTATGTATATATGGTATATCCTGCTAGAGGAACTGGATCAAACAAGGTATCCTGCAATGGCCCAGGGCTGTAATTTTATTCCTGGTTTTCTGGTCTGCTCAGGTATATCGACAAAGAATTTGGTCCCATAGGGGCGTAGATAGTTTACAAACAGCTTTTTGTTCTAGAGAGATACATTGTGCATTAGATTTCCTATGGATCGGTTAGGGAGGATGTTCTGGAGGTATACAGCTGTTGTAACTACTACGGCCCATAAACGCGGTGTAAGACCTGATAACATAGAGCGTGTAGATGTAATCATGGTCCTATTGTACCGTTCAACAACGCAATTAGATTCATGTGAGTAAGGAGGTATTTTGTCATGTATTATACCTAGTTTTTCAAACATGGTTATCATATCTTTGTTGACATATTCTCCTCCGTTATGGGTTCTGAATCGTTTAATGGTAGTGTTGTCCTGGGTGTGTCTTTCTTTGATGAATTGGAGAAATGATTTAACAGTATCGGATTTGGCCTTAAGAGGGTAAATCCAGGTGTACTAGGTACAATCATCAATATAGATGACCAAGCACAAGGAGTTTCCGAACGAGGGGGTACAGAATTTTCTACTAAGATCAGAGTGAATTAACTCTTATAGATTTTCACATCTTTTTGCTATAGATTCGGGTTTGCATTTTATTGATTTAAACGTAATGTAGGTTTCACACAACAATCGTTTTGAACTTCGAGGATTGTTAGATTGCCTGAGTAGTTGGTACTTTTGAGGTAGAATAGTAAGGGATATCCAAGGGCATCATGCCACTGTTGGTAAGTTATCTTGTTCGCCACTACTTTCTCTTCTTGCACAACATAACCTTGACCATCAAGATTTCCCTATATCACTTCTCCTTTATTCTCCCTGTATACAAATATATCCACCCCATTACTACGGAAAGAAAAACTATTCCTCAAAGAAACAATAGTGCACCATGACAACAATTTACTTTGACCCAACTCAGGAACCCAGAGAACATGTTTAAGGAATTCAGGAGCTAGATGACTATTTGAGGTTTTGGCTATGAACTTGACGGTTCCTCAACCACATGATTCTATAACCGAATCATCGTCCAACTTAACAGTTTCTATACTTGGCTCAAAGTTGATAAGAAGGTCTAGGTTGCTTATCATGTATGAGCTTGCATCAGTATTCATTAACCAGTTGTGTAGATGATGAGTCTTGTGTGTAGAGAAGAGGGATGTGGATGTACTAACCAGTTCACATATTTCTTCTTTGCCGATCTTTGCTGAAATAACAGCTTTCTTTTCCTCCTTCTTTTAGTTGTCGCCCTTGAGTTTATTACACTCATTCCAGGTATGTCCCTCAGCGCAAGCAGTATGGTAATGCATCTTACAGTAGCTACGTTCCTTGGATATGGCTGCAGGTCTCTGGGGAGGTGCGCTTCCATTTCCTTTGACATTAGTGCATTTATACGCTGTGTCGTTCTCAGGACTAACTGAGGGTCTCATGTCCAACAGCTTATTGTAGAGTTGATCGTAGGTAAGGTCCTCCTTTGTTTAGAGGTTATTGACGATGTTACTTATCGACTCGGATAGGGAGCAGAGAAGAACTGCTGGTTTGGCTTCAGGTGACTCAAATACTGTTTTGAATATAAATGTTAGATCATATCGGTCATCAGCAGAGGAGGAGGAGCAACGGTATTCCATTTGATTCCAAAGGGTATCGTACTTGTTGATATAGTTTGCAATAGAGTTACAAACCTATCCTTAGTCTGCCGGACAAGGCACAATATCTTCTTCAACTGCAACAGGTAACGATACGTACCGCTCGTCTTACCTCTCTTCAGGTCTCGTAGCTTTATGTCGCCTAGGGAACGCTAAGTCCTTTTACTCCTAGCCCGTGCGACTGCTCCTTAGCGAGACGTTTTTTGAATCACCTTTCGGTCAGTGATATAAACGCATGGTCGTAATAAGAATAAAGGGTTGATTGGAACTAATAGTAAAAGTATAACATAGGAAGTAACTTAGGTGGTTGCGTGAAGAGCTAGCTATCTGTGTCTGTGACCCTCCTTATATAGGCGCTCTTCCTACAACCCTAACCCTGATGACTTTACTATGAGTCACCTCTTTACTATGACTGCCGTGTAAGTCATAGTATAACAAACATCCTATGACTCAAAATTTGAGTCATAGTATACAATCCCCATAGTATCCAATTTCCATAAAAGGTCATGTGCGCTAATCGCGTCACATGCGTGAAACCTCTGACTCATACTTGTAGTCAGGTGCGAAAGTCATAACATCATATGACCTCACAATCGTGAGTCATGAAACCATAAACATAAATCAAATCAAACATCATAATCATAAATGATCTTACAAATCGTGAGTCCTGTGAAATATTCCATATTGCTAAGTCACGATTTGTGACAAGAGCTCCTCTCTCCCCTCAGCTTGAGTCCCATCAAGCTATTCACCAAGTTTCATTACTTGGTTCCCAAATCTTCTCGTATCGCGACTGAACTTCCGTAAAATTTGTTCCGTTGTGTGTAACTGTTTCCTGACCATATCCAATGTCAGGTCTGCCACCACGATAGTTCATTTTTGGTGCGCAATAGTGGCTTGCTGCGCTTCGAGGGTCTCTTCCTGGAGTCTGATCGTTCCTTGTGCCTCATCTAGTTGGATTTCTAAACCTGAAGTATTTCTTTGGAGGCATTAAATATCTGCCTGCGTGTGGTGGCTTTCGGTATCGTTCTTTCGGGTTTCCTCGCCCCTCTCCAACCGTCTCCTCCTGGCTTCTGTGCGCTGAGTATCCTTCCTGCTCAGTTCTTCTCTTTTACCCCACGCCTTAGGGTAGTATCCTGCCTGGAGCTTCACATCCTGGTGGGCTCGACAATTATTTCGTTAGCACTCCTCCCATCTCGTTTCTGCATGTGGTTGTCTTGGCCAGTAACTGGCCCCTTCCATGTCTTCTCTATGGACGTTGCAATGCTCGTCATAACATGCCGTCCAGCTCATCGCGTTGTGTTCTGATGCCCTTTGCCTGTCCTCTACCGTCGCATAGCCTGAGCTAGTTGGAGTTACCTCTCGTATTGGGTCTCCCCCACCGTCGTTCGTTGTTTCTTGTTTGATTTCTTCCCAGCCTTAGTTTATCTGGGTATCGTTCGTGGAAGTGTTTGATTGCATTTTCTGCGTGTTCGAAGTTTTCCGCTGGGTACCAAACTTTATCGTGATCAGGAGAATATCCTGTCCACTTCGCTCGATATTGGAGTTTCCCATAATGTAGTTGTGAATCGACTATTTCTTCAAGTTCATATTCTGTTTGGCCTTCGATTTCAATTGGTGATGGTGGTGACTGGATCTGTGATGGGAATCTTTGGTCTTGGTAGGGTTCGAGAAGTGAGATATGAATGGTGTTGTGTATTCTCATCGATGGGGGAAAGTCCAGCTTATATGCACTGTTCCCCACTCTTGCCTGGATCTTGAAGGGCCCCATCTTTCTGTAATTGAGTTTCTTGCAGGGCCTTGTGGTCCTTACATTCCTTGGTAGGAACCATACCATATCTCCTGATTTCAAATTCGGATCGGGTTTTCTGTGTTGATCGTAATTTTCTTTCTGTCGAAGTTGTGCAGCCACCAATTCCTCGCGTATAGTATTGTGCCATTAGTTCATTTCGTTCGCGGGAATTTTCCGATCTGGTATCAGATGACCACTTGTGTCATGTTTCGGGTGTTGTCCGTAGTTTGCAAAGAAGGGTGTTGTCTTAATTGTTTCTTGTTGTCCGTTATTGTATGCGAACTCCGCAAAAGGTAATAGTTGGTTCCAAATATCCTGTTGATAATTGACATATGCTCTCAGGTATTGTTCCAGGATGGCATTGGTTCTTTCAGTCTGTCCATCCGTTTGTGGATGGTAAGCCGTGCTCAGTTTTCTTTCGATTCCTAACCTCAGGGCAGTTTCCTTCCATAGGTCCGAGGTGAACAGTGTCCCCCTATCGTTGATGATATCTTGCGGTAGTCTGTGTAACCGAAAGATATCTTTTGCAAAGGTTTGCGCGAAGTATTTTGTTGTCATATCTTTCCTGCATGCAAAAAATGACTCATTTTTGTCAATCTGTCTATGACTACCAAGATGGCGTCATAGCCATCCGATTCTGGTAAATCTGTGATAAAATCCATTGAAATCGACTTCCATGGCTTATCGGGTTCTTCGTTTGATTGGAGTTGACCATATGGAGCATGTCGGGATGATTTCGTTCTTTGACAAATGTCGCAGTTCTTGACATATTTCTTGATCGTTTATTGCATTCCGGGCTAGTAGTAACTGCGACTGATGAGTTCCGTGGTCTTTGCTGTCCCTCCATGTCCTGCTTGTAAAATGTCGTGATTTTTTCTGATAAGTTCTGTCCTTATCTTGTCCTCTTCTGGTACCCAAATCTTGTTCTGGTACCATAGACAGTCATCCTTCTATTGGCATAGCCCCAAGGCTACATCCTTCATTTGTTTTGTTATTTGTTCGAGTGCTTTCCTTATCTCTTGTATGTGCGGGTCCTTCCCGCTCTGTTCCTTAAGATTCCTCATCTCTTCTCCTGGAAAGCTAACTGTATCCATTTCCTGTATCCTTATCACCTCAAAGTATTTTTCTTGTGGTAATAGGATCCTTTGTTTCTGTTTGATCCTGTCGTCATCTTCTTCTGGTCCATCTAGATTTCTTCTTGTCAATGCGTCTGGCTTGCCGCTTTCCTTTCCTGGCCGATATTCAATCCGAATATTGTATTGGCTTAACTTCTCGCTCCACCAGATCTGTTGTTCATTGAGATCTTTTGTTGTCATGAAAGGGAACAGATTCTTATAGTCAGTGAGGATTCTTGTCTTATGATGGCTTCCCAACACATATCTTCTCCATTCCTTGAGTGCCTGTACTATGGCCTAGAGTTCTTTGTCGTGAATATCGTAGTTGCAATCCGCATTCGTCATTGTTTTTGATCGGAATGCCACGGGTCGCCATTTCTCGTCTTCGCACTGTTGCGACAAAATTCCTGAACAGACTTACTTCGATGCATCTGTTTCAATCATAATCGGTCTTTCCGGATTGTAATGGGTGAGTACTGGTGCAGACGTTATTTTCTTTCTCTCATCGTATAGAATGTCTCGCTTTCTGCTGTACCCCACTCCCATTTTGCATTTTTCTTTGTCAGAGTGTATAGAGGTTTTGTTGTCATGCTAAACCCCTCAATGAATCTTCGGTAAAAGTTGCAGAATCCCATGAATCTTTGGATATCGGTTTTGTTCTTCGGAATTGCCCATTCCCATATGGCAGCCGTCTTGATAGGATCTATCCGGACTCCTTCTTGGTCAATAATAAATCCTAAGTATTCCACCTCTGTCTTGTGGAATTCGCACTTAGTTGGCTTGATTGTCATTCCGGATTTTCCAATTGCTTCCAGGATTTTCCCCACATCTTTCTGGTGTTGCTCCATTGTTTCTGAGTACACCAGTACGTCATCCAAATATACTATGCAGTATATGTCCAAGAATCAGTGTAACGTTTGATTGATCCATCTCTGGAATGTTGCCGGTGCTTTGGTCAAGCCGAATGGCATTACCAAGTATTCGTTAGTTCCGTATCGTGTCGCGAATGTAGTTTTCCATTCGTCTCCTTTCTTGATCCGCACGTTGTGGTATGCATCTTTAATATCCAGTTTCATAAAGTATCGGGTGCTATTTAGCCTATCCAAGGCTTCGCCGTAGAGTGGCAGTGGGTACCGATCTTTTTTCGTGACTTCATTAAGTCCTCGGTAATCCACGCATAGTCGTAATTTTCCGTCCTTCTTCTAGACGAAAAGGATGCGTGCTCCTGTTTCCGCGAAGGAGTCTCGTATCCATCCCCGTTCCAGATTCTGTTTCAAATAGCTTCTCAATTCTTCCAGTTCCGCCGCTCCTAGTGGATACAACCTCTTTGCCGGGATTGTCTTTCCTTTTTCTAGGTTAATCTCGTGTTCCACTCCTTTTCTGTAAGGCGGTAACGTGGTTTTTTCTTTCTCTTCGAAGAGATCCAGGTATTGGTGATATACCTCTGGTATCATTTGTTCCAAGGGTTCTTTCCCTTGATACTTTTTGGCCTTAATAGCCAGCTCGGTACTGACATTCATGGCCTTCAAATCGCATTGGCCGTCCTCCTGGTTCCACTTTAGGATGCCCGTGATCTCTTCTCTTCTGTAGAACTTCCCAAAGGCTTGGGCCGAGATCTGGCAGATCTCTATTCGTTTCCGGTCCTTTTTTGTTTCTTCCCTGGTACCTTCTGATTCGTTTCTGTCCCGGTATCTTTGGTGGTCCGTACTTCCGAATCCTTTGTCTTCTCGTTCAGTCTTTGCAAGTACTTCGACTTCCTTGCATTCCCAGTCCAGGTATCTTTCACATATCAGTTGTGCTATCCTGTCACTGGAGTAGACTGTATAGTCTTCGTCCCCGTGGTTTACCATTACTATCTTCAGTTTACCTGTATAATCCGCATCTTTTACACCCGCGTTGGTTGTGAGCCTGTTCTTGACTGCTAACCCGCTTCGTGGTACAATGCGCCCATAAGTGCCCTGTGGTAATCCGATGGCTATTCCTGTTCGAATGACTTCTTGCCCTTTGGCATGTATCGTTGCTCTTTCACTAGCGTACAGGTCGTGTCCTGCCGCCCTCAGTGAGCCTCTCGTAGGCAACGTTGCCTCTTTAGTTAATCTTTTGACTAGGATCTGTTTATCAGTTTTTGCCTGAACCGTTGAGAACTTCATATCTAAGTTCTCCTCCAGGGCTTCCGCTTCTGAGACTGTAAAGACCCTAGGTGACTCTTTTAAACACCAGGTCGTGCATCTCTCACTATCAAACGTGATGGTCCCCTTTCCCCAATCAATTGAGGGGCTATGTTCTCTCAACCATGGCATTCCAAGAACTGCTTCATAGTTTTGTAAATTTGCCACTTGGAAGGTAATCATTTCCCTATGGCTACCGATGTCCATAGGTACTGTCGTCGTGAGGGTTACCGGACCCATCGCGCTGAGTTTGCCCTCCGCTAGGTAAATCTCTCATTGTTGTTTGGCATTTGCCATAGGCATGCTGTACTTTTCGCATACCTCTTTATCAATAAAGTTCTTAGTCGCTCCTGAGTCGATCATTCCGTTGATGCTGATACTCTTGTCTCTGCCATGTAGTCGCATTTTTACCATGACATGGTCGTTTTCATGTTCCAATGATTCCGTGTTGTTTAGTGCCACGTAGAAGTTTCGTATCTTGATGGTTTCTTTTTCCCCATGTCCCTCAGACCATCGGTTACTGGGCACCGTCGTCTTTTTCCTCTTCGTTCTTTTCGGTTTCGAGATCCATTTCGCAGATTGCTGTTTTTTGTTTCCATCGCGGGTTCTGAACCCTACTGACTGTCCTCGCCGCGTATTCTTTCTCATCTTTTGGGTTGCTGCAGTTTCTCATCATGTGTCCTAGCTTCGCATATGCCATACACAGATTGTTGTTTCTTCTCCTCCAATATTCGTTCTTTGATATGTTAAGAGCTTGTTTTCGCCTAGTCGCATCTAGGTCCATTGGATATCCTCGAGGCTCCTGTAGTCGTTGGGTCTTGAAGGTGCCGTCGTAGTTTCTGGCGTTGTCGTATGTTTTGGTCTTTGACCTTCCCTGCACATGTTTGATAACGTCCAAGTGGTTTTCTTGATTGATGGCCCATACCGCAATTTCTTCAGTCGTCGTGAAGTCTTGAGCCCGCATGGCCCTTGCGTTCTGAATTTCTTCGTATAAGCCTCTTAGGAAAGCCCTTCCCGAGGTTGCTTCGTCATATTCTGCCTCTGTTGCCAATAGTCGTAACTCGTTGCAGAAATCACTTACATTCCGGCTCCCTTGCTTGATTTTCTCGATTTTATTTCTTGCCATTTCCCTAGCATCCACGTCGCCGAATTGGATACGTAGAGTTGCTTGAAATTCTGCACAGTTATTCCATCTGGCTGGGGTCTTTCCTTCCACATATGGAGTAATCCATTTGCCTGCTGATTCTCTCAGTAGGGATTTGGCGAAGTCCACTTTTGATCCGTTTTCGTTTTCTCCCCATCCTAGTGCTGTGTAGTACATTGCAAGTTGGACTAGTCATGCTCGCAGTTTGGTACAGTCGCCTGTAAATGTATCTGGGGTTTTGATTTTCGGCCTTCGTACCGTCAGTTCTTGTCGATTTTCCTGAACTGTTCTGATCAATTCTTGGAGTTGTTCCCTTGTGAGAGTTATCGTATCCGCTGGTCCTGCTACCCCCGACATTCTGTGTATTGGGGATGCTCCTGAGCTTACTGACCCTGATCTTGATCTTGCTTCCGGTGTGACCAGGCTCAGAGGTCTTTGGGATCCTTCTCGCGATATCTCGCTTAAGGCTTGTCCAAGTTCTGCTTGTAGTCCTAAGAAAGTCTGTGGATCATTGAAGTCTGGTACTTCTGTATCTGTAGGTGAATCCGTTTTGTATTCCTTAAGTGTCGCAAAAGACGCAACCAAATGTTACAAACCTATCCTTAGTCTGCCGGACAAGGCACACTATCTTCTTCAACTGCAACAGGTAACGATACGTACCCCTCGTCTTACTTCTCTTCAGGTCTCGTAGCATTATATCGCCTAGGGAACGCTGAGTCCTTTCACTCCTAGCCCGTGCGACTGCTCCTTAGCAATACATTTCTTGTATCACCCTTCGGTCGGTGATATAAACTGATGGTCGTAAAAGAATAAAGGGTTGATTGGAACTAATAGTAAAAGTATAACATAGGAAGTAACTTAGGTGGTTGCGTGAAGAGCTAGCAATCTGTGTCCGTGACCCTCCTTATATAGGCGCTCTTCCCACAACCCTAACCCTGATGACTTTACTATGAGTCACCTCTTTACTATGACTGCCGTGTAAGTCATAGTATAACAAACATCCTATGACTCACAATTTGAGTCATAGTATACAATCCCCATAGTATCCAATTTTCATAAAATATCATGTGCGCTAATCGCGTCACATGCGTGAAACCCCTGACTCATATTTGTAGTCAGGTGCGAAAGTCATAACATCATATGACCTCACAATTGTGAGTCATGAAACCATAAACATAAATCAAATCAAACATCCTAATCATAAATGATCTCACCAATCGTGAGTCATGTGAAATATTACATATTGCTAAGTCACGATTTGTGTCAAATAGGTGCAGAGGTATCGAACTTGGTATAAAGGACAGCGTTGAGTTGTTCGAAGATGGAGATGATGTTTTCTCAAGCAATTTATCTTGGAATGCTTTCCAAATGGTGAGGGCTATTTTGTTAGTGGCTAACACAATAAGCCATTGGGGGTCAATCATATCAAGGAAGTAGGCTGAGGCCCATTGGCAGCGATCGTGAAATTCATCTATTCTCTCAGAGTTATTATTTCCATCTTCATCCTCTTCTGCCTCAGGCAGAGTTTTCTTTTCTGTTACTATGTCCCAGCAATTATATAGCGTAAGGACATATTCTGAGATATCACGTGAGGTCAAGTAATTGTCAGGGCTAGTGAGCTTTCAGATGGAGCTCATTTTGTCATTAGCTGCCGAACTAGGTTTGGTGTTGTTGGCATAAGATCTGGGGTTTAGTGCAGGAATATCTGCAGGAGGAGGTGAAGAAACTGTAGTTTCTGCCATGGCAACTTTTACTTAGTAAAGGCAAAGTGACTTAGGTTACTAAGTACCGGTAATTTGCTTTGTACTTGCAAGTGGTTAGGGTAGGAAAAATGCACTTCCATAAGAACCTCGTTTTAAGGAAGCTGAAAACTAGGATTTTAGCGAGGAGTGCCAAGACCTTTTCCTATCTATTTGCCAAAAATGATTCCACAAGAACGTTTTTTTTCGAAGGAAAACATTTCCATGTTACAAGAAATAATTTTCTGTGAAATTTGTTGGTTACGTTTCGGAAGGGATATGTTTCATGATGAAAGAGGATAGCCTGTAAGTGTTAGTCGTATAGCTATGGATAGACCGGGCTCATAACCTGTTTAAATTATGAGGTCGACTGGAAGGTTTGCGACGTGCTTACCTATCCCGCCAATATCTCCTTTGCCTAAGTAGTTACCTTCCTATTCATGACATTACACCTAAGTGGGTTATCATCAATGGGAGAGTAACCAAGTAATTGATTGAGTTTTGCCTTGGTAAGTTGTTTTACCACGTTATTCTAATCTCAGAGAGTTCTGCATTGACTTCGAACAGAAGTATTAGAGAGAGGAGAGAGGAGGTTAGGATCAACCTAAGTCCTGTGTGCTCTACTGAAGTTCAGTATGCCCTTGCTGAAAACAGTTGTCAAGGTTATGGCTAGCACCGGGCTCATAACCTGTTTAAATTATGTGTATTGGGACAATCTTATAGCATCAGTACGAAAATACAACACAGTATTAAGAGTATACTATATGAACCCTTGTGTGAGGAGTATTGTAGTATGAAGGTAGATTGGTAGTAGTTCTTGTCCTTAATTAACTAAATAAAGTAGGCTTTGATTTTTTTTTTTTTTTTTAATTATGTCATATATTCGCTGTTAACGTACAGGAACCTGCATGGAGCGCTAGCTATGGCATAAACGAAACGTTAATTCCAAACGTGCAAAACAAAAGAAATAACCGCACAAGTTCTCCCATAGTGATGACCATACCGTCACCGCGCCCAGCAATGGCGACTAATTCAAAAAGTATAGAGTGAAATGATACCAAAAGAAATCATAACCGAAAGGAAAGATATAAATATAAAAGGAAAGTCAAACCGCTCAGTCTGAGTCATAGTCGGAGGAGGAGGAGGCTGCAGTAACAAAAACTGCTGGCATGGTGGGCGGGAAGTTCGTGCAAATGGCGCGGATGTATGAGGCAAGACCAAGGATCATGTCCAGGTCGGCCCAAAGTGGAGAGCCATGGTCCATCGTAGTCAGCTTCAGAAGGTAAAGCTGGCGTTCTCGGGACATGGAGGGGCAGTGGAGAATTGCATACTCGAAGGTTTCATCCTCTGAGTCGCAGGAAGGGCAGGTCGGAGAGCGATCGGCATCGTTCCATGAGGGTTGCGCAGCAAGATAGCTCTTGCCAGCGCGGATTTGGTGGATTCGCCCAGCTGTGAAGCGGTCGAGGCCCATGAAGGCATGTGGGCGTAGAGACGGCTTGTACTGGTAGTAAGGAGGCGGTGGGGACAGGAGTGTCCAATCAGTGAGGAGGTCCTTTCTGCACTCCTCCTTCATTAATTTGTAGGAGACAGCACCTGGGATCGGAGGAGGGGGGGCTAAGACAGTGCCCGGCAGAAGGTGTGAGTTTATCTGAAGGAGTTTGAACCCGTCCGCTGCCACCTTGACCAAGAGGTAGCACATTGCATCGATTGGGAGGTGAGAGCGGACAGCGGATATAGGCCTTGGTTGGTTCCAGCGGAGGGGGATGTAGTTGCCCCTAAGGCCATGAAGGAGGTGGCGGGAGGAGTCCCCTGCCCTAAAATTGGAGTAGGATGGAACTGATGGGGGCAGCCGGGCTGTGGCTGGGTTGATCTCGGGAGGGGAACAGGCCAACCATAGTGCGGCCATCCTCCGGCGATGGGGGAGGAGCGAGTTGAGAGGGGGGAGGCAAGCCTC
>QFET01005232.1:0-23150 GCA_003316355.1 Tuber calosporum | reverse complement strand
TTTGTTATTTATGTTTCTTCCCTTCATTTCTCCCATTCCCGAGGCATTATACATTCCTATGTTGATGATTTTGCACTAACTGTATCATCTTCTTCATATTGCCGCAATGTTCAGATGCTTTAAGCAGCCTTTTCCAGGATTAAGAGTCACCGAGCAGCGCGCAATATCCCTTTCTCCGTCTCCTAGACGGAGACCATTCACTGGCGTACCAAGAACCAGTGTGACTCCCCTCCCATCATCCACTTACACATAGATGGGCAGGTCTTCTATCCTGCCAACTCCCTTACCCCATCCCTTTCCACATCAACTCATTTATGCTAATGACTTGCCCTAGCTTCAGGCACCTTCACCATTGCCCACAGGCTTTCACCTCAGGGGGCTGGCGTCTCCCAACACCTGTGCCACCGCGTTGCAGTCTCCCTACTCCTCCCCATCCTCACCTATCTGGCTGACCTCTTCAGACACTCCTGCGAAATGCTACGACACAAGGACCTCTTGAGGTACCAGATCCAAAGATAGGTTACTAACTGCTTCTTCTCCACCCAACTCTCAGTCCGCTCCCTTGAGAGCTGCATCATTTCTATCGGCCTCCTCTGCGACCATCTCCGTCGTATTGCTGCGCTCAGATTGGCATGTGTCCCACCCACAATCTGCGGAGCCGCAGGGCCTCTCCCACTTGAAATTCCCTCACTCATGCAGTTTCGCGCTACAGACTCGTGGCATCACCTCACACTGCGCCTCCAACCCAATGTCAACCCTCTCAACTGGTAAACTGCCCCTCCCTGCCTGCCGGTCCGTAATGGCCCACCACATCCTCCCCATACTGATATCATTGTCCTTCGCCCCCTTGCCACGTGCAGATATCGCATCCCTCAGTCCTCCTCTCCCCCCGCTGCCTGCCATGCACACTACCTATACTGTCTTTAGGAGGTGGGCGAACCAGACCCTCATCAATGACTAGGGAGAGGCCTGTCCTCTCCCACACTACTACCCCTACAAACCGTCTCTGTCCGCACACCCTTTCATGGGCCTCGGCAAGATAATGGCGGGCCAAATTAACCAAATGCATGCCCTCATGTGATATCTAGCTCTTCCTACCTCTTGGGCCTCCGAAGAGGAGACCACCCTCTGTCCATGACGTTGGGATTTCGACAAAGACACACAGCATCCCAGACTCTCCTACACGGCCACAGCTGACGCCTGCAGATGCCACCACGAAGGTGTCGTGGGGGTAGGCGCGGACGACCCCATATGGTCACCTATACCACTTCTCCTCTACCGTGTTGCCTATCTACAAGAGTTGCTGGTTGGCTTCCCTCCGGACATGTTGCTATCCCCCCCCTCATCGCCACCTCCTTTGTTTGCCCCCACCCCCATAGGGTCCCCTACCCACACTCTCTTTTCTTCCTCGAGTTCTTAATAATTTCTAGTTTATCCTCAACTGATCGCTTGGTTTATATAAGTTTTTTTAGGCTGGTTTTTCCTTACTTGAGTTTAGCGTACGAGCTGCATAGACAGTTACGCGTCCTGTTGGAGCTTTATGTGCCCTTGGTTCTTTTGTTTTTAGTTTTTGGAATTAAGGTTTTGTGTATGCTATAGCTAGCGCTGCATGCAAGTTCTTGTACCTTAACAACGAATATATGATAAAAAATAAAATAAAATAAAAATTAAAAAAAAAAGGCCTGTAGTTAGGACTCTTAATGTAACCATTAAAGTTCTTTCATATACAATTACTTTACCTCTTTACCCCTCCGCAGCTCTATTGGCATTGTGAGATACGGACCACTAGGTACGGTTATTAATACAATTTAGATATAGTTTTAAGAGTAATATCGGAGCACCTACCTCTACTACTCGTTGGTGTAGTGCTTCAACCTTGGTAATTAAGATTAGCGCCATACTCAATACCAGACTATAAGGACGGCCGAGTCATATTCATCCAAACCACAGAGAAGTAGTTACCTGTTGCAAGTCAGCTGATAGTATAGAATTGTAACTTTTGGTTGAGTCACCTATGAAACACCTAACAACATAATGGTAGACTTTTCTGACCCTAACAGAGAAATCACATAGGGAGAAATCAATACCACCAGCGTTGGTGAGTCACTCGTAGAAGCACTCAGCACAAACCAATCAACAAGCCAGTTACCAAGGAGTGCAAGTCCAGTCACACCCGAGCCTGCCTCACCTGCGGGATCCCTAGAACCTGAAACACTAAGACCAGGCACAATGTCTATTCGAGGCCTAGCAAGTGACGGTAGTGGAACCGTAATACAACTTACAGGATTCACCACCGCAAAGTTCCAAGAAATCCTGAACTTAATCAACTATAAACAAGAAATAACTAACTACCAGATCAAGGTCTAGAAACCCACTACCTACCTTGAAATAAGGAGCAAACTACAAACCTTGTTACTACAATGCCAATTATTCTTTGAAGTGACATGATAAACAAGAGATACAGAAAGCATTACCTACATCACTAGCCTGCTAAGGGATGTAGAAGCAGGGTCATTAATTCCATTTGCCGAAAGACGCAAAATGGAGACTGGTACTACATATGAGGATTTCACTACAGCCCTCCAAGACCAGCTTTGGGATGTGTATACAGAAAGTGCAGCTATAAAAAAAGCACGACCGCCAGAGGCAGGGCATTAAAGCATTTACTGAATATTGGAATAACATTCGCCTGATGGCAAAGGAGGCCAATCGGGACAATGGTACGCTAAGATGACAGTTGCTTAAAGGAGGTAACCGAACATTCAAGACCTATTGCCAGTAGACCACATGGTGGCTGAAGATGTTAATGTCCTTGCGGCATGGGCAATTGAAGATGAAAACTGTCTCAGCATGATCAAACAACTTCCAGGGAACTACAGTACCTTTGTTCGACAACAGGAAATGCCCGGGAATCAAAATGAAACTAGGAGATTGTGCGATAATACTGAAACCCGTGGGGAGACAAGATCAACATTAACCACAGGAAACTACGAACCAACCTGTGCAAAATGTAGACCAGAGAGGCCCCTGAAGAGTTGGGAAACAAAGTAAGTCCCTAGTAAGAGATGGGCTGTAGGCTATGATAGCCAAAACTATTAGAATCAGCAAAATCTACATTGCACTTTCCAAATCGGAAACATAAAAAAAAGAAAAAGACCACATTATGGTTAAAATGCAATTACATGTCAAGGACAAGACAGGCATCATTAACAGCATGATTGACTCTGGCACTATAGAAAACTTTATTGATAAAGAATTCCGCCAACCACATGCTGTAACGGGGGCACCCTATAGGAAGATGGATCCTAAGGTTGCGACCGCACCAAAAGACTCAACGCAAAGTTCACAGAAGGTAAAGATAAAAATAAGTGAATCAAATGATAAAACTTAATATTGTTAAGCCAGAGCTTCACTCAATTCAAGTCTTCTCGAGAGGATAGTTCGTTATCAGAGTAGATTGTCGTTCGCGTTTACTTAAGTAGAATTATAAAGCCAACGCTACCCATCCCTACTCCGACCGTTAAGAGAGCTCCCTTCTCCACTGAGGGATCATTTGACACATGGCCCTTCCGGAATTAACTTAAGGGCCTGTGGTGTTACACATATGGGAAATGGTACAAATTAGTTGATGTGATAGTATATAGAACCGGGAGGTTACTATATGACTACAACCCACGCTGGCAAGAAGAGGTGTCTATAGCAGAGCTGCTCAGCCTCGGTGAAAGATCTAGACTCTAATGTATGGAGGA
Source organism: Tuber calosporum (assembly GCA_003316355.1). Lineage (NCBI taxonomy): Eukaryota > Fungi > Ascomycota > Pezizomycetes > Pezizales > Tuberaceae > Tuber > Tuber calosporum. The sequence continues at coordinate 19,401 of QFET01005232.1, read as the reverse complement.
CTATGACTCTTGATAATCCGCATGCATATGCACTTGAGTGCATATATGCAGGAAAGACGGCCATCCAGACTGATCAACTGGTATTCCGTAAGATGTTGGCAACTGGGCTACATCTACTTGAACTTAGTTCATTAGGGAAATGAATCGAAGGCTATTTACTGGTGGAGTGCTAGACACCCTCGGAATGCTAAATAGTTCGGGGGATCATTTGACCGAGCGGGGCAGACATTTTCAGGGTCAAACTGGGTTTCCACTTACCATGACCCCGGCCATGATATCTAAGGATACTTCATATATATGGCCAACATAAGTACCGGGAGAATTGTATAAATAGTTAGCAGTCCCCCATAGTTAAGGGATCATCAAGCAACGGAGAAGAGACCTTAACAATATATTCAGTTATTAGTTAAAACAACTTTAAAAAGGCTTTCGAGAACTATCTTTATCCTTCTATCTTTATTCTTACCGGAGCTTTCCTGACAACTCTCCTACCTTCTCGATACAAGCACGGCCTAGGCAATTCAGCAGTACAGAATTGGCTACCCCGTAACATGTGGATCGCGCGGGTAAGTTGAGTCCGTTCATTCATAAAGGTTTTCTGCAATGCATTTTGATTATAACTGCAGGAGAGAGAAACCTCTCCGCTCGCTGTCTTGCCAATGGCCAACTGACAATCCGACTTTGGACCCAAACCTAGGTATGAGACTCAGTAGCCCTATGGCTTTCTCCGTCTATGCAAGCACTGCAGTCAAATGTGTCTACTTGGCCTATTGGCAGCTTTTCTTGTGACTACATAGCTCCCCCGGTAAGTGTCTTTACTGAGTTGGCTAAATAGGCGCTACCGATAGCCAACCGTTCAGGGATCACCTTAGCCGTGATAAGACTGAATGCCTCTTAGAGTCCTGTAACGTCCCTCAGTAATGGTATAGCGCCTGAGCTATCGTTGTGTAAGTAATAGAGTTTTATCCGGACAAACTTCCGTTTATCCCCGACTCTCAGATAGCTATTCTGGGGGACCCCCATACCTCCCATAGGGATTATAGGCACCTAGAGTACCCTCGGAAGGCCATCTGATGTCAATACTAACAACTTGCCCGGGTCAGCCGTCGCCCACCCCTATATATATCCTGCGGAGAGCATCTGGTCGGAAGGACGGCTGTGACGTATATGGGGTTACGCTGCCACATTCGGTTTTTCAGTTTTGTTAGGCTTTTACCAACTGACACCCTTTCCCACCCGTCGCAAGGGGTGAACATGGGAGCCGTAAGGGGGTGCTGGACGCGCCAAATTTACTCCAACCACCCTGGGGTACTTGTAGTAGGATTTCGCTTTTCGCATAACGTTAGGGGAGGGTAACTTGAGGTCCACAATTTCACAGGCGACCCCCAAGGTAGGGTAACTTGGCCCTATCATGGTGCAAATCGCTGCGGAAGTCTGTGTAACGCCCCTTTGCGTCACCAGAAGGATCCGCGTAACTGAACTATTTGTTAAACGTGATTCCACGAGCTAGAAACACCTGGTTACACGCATGTAGCACGCCCGGCGGCGTCTACACTGCTTACCATGTTTTCCTAGGGCTCCGTATTACCCTGCCTAAGTGGTTACCCTGCCTAACTGAGGAGATGGGTTACCCTATCTAAAGGGTTACCCTGCCTAACCATGCTTCCAGGTTACCCTACTCAACAGGGTTACCCTGCCTGACTGTAGTTCTGGGTTACCCTGTCTAGCGGGGTTACCCTACCTAGGTGTGCACCAAGGTTACCCGGCCTTGCTGGGTTACCCTATCTAACTAGGTACCTAATTACCCTTTCTTCAAGAAAGGTACTTATAGTTGCTATGTCACTTTGCAGGTGTCTGATACCTTTCCTGTCCACGTCCTAGTAGGACCACTGGCTGGGCTGAGGTTCGGTAAGCTCTACCAACTGATCTAAGGGTCGTTACACACGCGATACAAATGACCTGAGGCAAAGAAATAAGGAAATCTAGCTAGTGTATGGGGAACCAAGTGCTCAGGGGCCTATTACCCATATAGCGGAAGTACCTATGAACATTGGGAGCTATAGGGAAATGGCAACAAGCCAAATGGCTGATTTGGCCAACTATTTGGCAGTCTTAGGGGTGACATGTTTAAGAAAACACAATCACAAGATTACTAGGGAAAGCAACAAGATTAATTTCTAGTATGACAGGTGTTCAAATGTATGCCTACAAAGGTCTCCAGCGCTGGACCTGGTCCCCAAAGCAGACGCCCAGAAAGAGTAATTTTTTATGCAATTCTCCAAGATCCAGGCCAAGAAGGTCCTGAATATCAAAATACAAATATTAACCAAAACAGCTACAGTCCCTACTAATGAATCAGCAAGGGCCCTATGACACAACCTGTATGCGAGCAAGAGAGTAACGAATCTGGCAAAATACCAAAGGCTTAGCAGTACAGGGATAGCCATCAAACTGCTAGAAGCCACCTATTGGCGCCTTGCAAGACGCACTGGGTTGCTAGTTAAACATCCAATTACTGTCAAGGTGGGAGTAATCAATGCCGATTATAGTAGTGAAATAACGGTAGTACTAATTGACCAGAGAAAAGACAGTTATACCATTGAGCAAGAAAGCAGACAGGCCTAGTTAATCTGCCAAAAGATTGTCATAGTACAATGTGAACAAGTGGAGCAACTGGGCGAGATCTCTGCCACCTCCTCTTGCAAGTTCTATCGAAGGGGCGAGATTAGAGGAATCCTGAGAGGGGTTTACAAGGCAAATCGGCCTAGCAGCATCAAAGCGATAAATATAATCACCAAGTTAGCCATCAAGGCCAAGCAAGGATAGGAAAATGAGAAGACAAGGAATACTTTATCAATGGAATATCATCAGTACCTAGACATGTTCAAGAAAGCAGAAGAAATGCTGCTACCACCACATCCAGAAAAGGTTGATTTAGATATCAACCTTTAGAATTGAGAAACGGTACCAGCAAGAAGGCTATACACATTGGGAGAAAAAGAACCAAAGCAGGTAAGAGAATATCTCCCTGTTAAAAACAACCTAAGCTGGATCTGCATATCTTATGCAAACACAGTATTACTAATCCTGTTTACAAAAAGTAATATAGCAGACTAGGACTATGAATGGATTATAGTGGACTCAACCAAGTCACCAAAAGGCACTCATAGCCGATACCACTGAGAGGGGAGGCCCTAGACAGGCTAAGGACAGCTAAAATATTACACAAATTCAAGATCTGAAATGCTTACCACAATATCAGAATCAAACTACAAGACGAATGAAAAACAACATTGACAATAAAATCTGATATATACGAATATACTGTCTGTGCATTTGCACTCAAGAATGCCGCAGCAGCATTTGAGAGATGGGGCAACCGAATCCTGAGCCGGTTACTGAATATTAGTTGTATTGTCTACCTACAGGATATTCTGATATACACAGAAAACATGGATTAACACCGATGTCCTGTCTGAAATATCACAGAAGCTCTATGAAATGAAGTACTCACAGTCAAGACCTCTAAGTGTGAGTTTCACAAATAACGAACCAAAAACCTGGTATTCATCCTTGATGGAGATGGACTCAATTTTGATCCTGTTAAAAATAAAGCAATATGGGAATGGAAACCCCTAAAAACCAAGAAAGGCATACAGTGCTTCATGGGATTCTCAAATTCTATCAGCCATTCATAGTAGGGTTCAGCTGTATAGCCAAACTCTTGTCTGAGCTCAACAAGAAAGAGGTAATGGAATTGGACGGACTGACAAAAACAGGTATTCCCTAAACTACACTGACGCCTAAACTCGGCACCACTCCAGATACCTTATGATGCGGCCAAAGATATAATCATACAAACTGATGCCTCAAAATATGTCTGCTCCAGCATATTATCATAAAAAGGGGACAAGGGAAAATAGCTACCAATGGTATACTGCACGAAAATGATGTTGCCCGCATAATGGAACTATGACATATACAACAAAGAGCTGTTGGCAATCGTGCAACCTCTAAAAGAATTGAGAAGATATGTGAATGGAAGTCAACTTTGATTACTGATACTTACCGACCATAAGAATCTGATACCATTAACCAATTTAAAAGAACTCAAGGACCAACAAATTCTCTATTGTGAAACATTCATATATTACAATATCAAGATGCAATACCAGCTGGTAAAAACCAAGAGGAAAGCCACACACCCTAATCAGAAGAGCAGAAGACATCACTTGAAAAAATTTAAAAAGGATTCAATAACAATACAGAATCCTGTTACAACAAAACACTACTTCGAAGCAATGGAAGTAGTAAAGTTTACAACAGAGGATGCAGGAATCTACGAAGAAAGCAAAACCGATCAAAAGATAAGAGTAATCTATGATGCCCTGGCAAGATGAGACAAGGAGATGAATGGAGTGGAACTTGGTGTATGCTAATGGAAGGGACGCTACCTCTGGTATCAAGGGAAGATTTAGGTACCTGAAGAAGAAGTGATATGGACAACAATAGAAACGACAAAACCACGATACACTAACTGCCAGCTATAGGGGAACAAGAAAAACGATTATCTTACTAGGTAGGCAATAATTGTGGCCAAAGAGGCGAGACGATATCAAACGATATGTTAAAAGCTGTGATACCTGGCAAAGGACAAAAGCAATACGGCATGCAGCATATGAATTACTACTTCAAAAAACGAAGGACAATCACAATCATGGAAATCAATAGCAACGGACTTTATCACCAACATTCTAAAATGAGGCGGCTGTAACGCCATACTGGTTGTAATCGACCAATTAACCAAAATGAGTTATTTCATACCTTGAAACAAGATCACGAATACTACAGAATTTATGCAAATATTCCGAAGAGAAATATTTAGCATCCATAGACTGCCAGCCGATATTATCACAGATGGAGGAGACTCGTTCACATCAGACCTATGGAGAGCAACGCTGAAATCATTAGGGATTGAAAGGAGGTGCAGTACCGCTTTCAATCCTCACACCGATAGACAAAACCAGAGGACAAATAGAACACTGGATCAATACTTACAAGACTATATGAACTATTAACCGGATTACTGCTTCAACCTACTACCATTAGGGGAATTCACATACAACAACGCAGGACAAGAAATCATAAAAACCCTATCATTATATGCGAATTATGGTCTCCACCCAGAGCATGAGGCAATTGGCCTTATGATGGCAAAAGAAAGAACCCTTAATGAAGGAATGGGTCAGCTGTACAGTATCCTATGTCAAGAAACCGTCTATGCAGAGTTAGGACACAATATAAATTACAAGCAGCACAGTAAGCCCGATCTGAATCTTACGTCTAGCAATATGGTCTGGTTACTGCCAAGAAACATTAGGACTACAAGACCATGCAAGAAGCTGTATTATCAGAAAATCAGACCATTCAAGTTCCTTACAAAGGTGGGCACAAGTACCTATAAATTGGCCTTACCCTAACAGATCAAAGTCCACAACACCTTCCAAATCTCACTCCTCGAACCATATCACAACTATCAATTCTCCTCACAAAGACAATCACCTCCGCTTCAACATGAAATAGATGGACAAAGCAAGTACAAGCTCGAAGAAATTATCGATTCAGGTTTACACCAAAAACGCCTATAAGACAGAGTCAATTACATTAGCTACTCAGCAGAACATGACATATTGTGGTACCATGTGGAGAATGTCAACAATGCCAGTATCGCCATTCAACGTGTCTATAAGCAGTACCTAGGGCAACCCAGAATGGGTTACAGTCAAGATTGAACCCGTGGAGGAACAACCAAAGGAACCAAGGACCTTGGCACCTGGCCGCGGTTGGGGCGATAGCCCAAGAGCTATCACACCAACCAGCCACTCATATGCAACGCAGGAGGAAAGACTATAACATGCAGAATATAATGCATGTTGCACGGACTGCCTGCTATGACGACCACAGCCACTTTCATTTAAGGGATAAGGAAGGATCTAATTGGTTCCCTAAACAACCAAATATATGCAAACAACAACAGCCCTACAAGGAAAGGTCGTAGATCTACTGCTACAAGGACAATTGCTGGATATATCGAGTCAAAAAAAATCGATGCTGGGTATTACCTAAGACTCACAGGAGGGGCAGCACCTGTAAACGAAAATGATACACCCATACTTAAAAGGAAGTCAACGGAGTGGACAGAAATGACTAGAGAGGAGGATGAAAAAATTTAAACTTAAATTAGTCCGGAGGGTGGATTTCTGGAACGAGAAATTGAGGGGTTACCAAATAAACTAGGGATCGCCAAAGCTACAATTCGCAACCAAAGACAGTATATGCAGACCTACCTGAGGATGATTGCAGACCGAAGATCGAAATATCAGAACTGGAAACCTCACGTTGGCAGAAGTCAGTCAATGTTGGGAGTCAGCCTGACATCAAGTTAGGGAGGTGGAAAAGGGATTCTGTAAGTTTCGGCCAAGCCCGACTAGGATCGGACCTTGAGACTGACTGGAGTCAGGTGGATCAGAGAGCGGAGTTAATGCGACCATCAGTGACTAGGCAGGGCAGGATTACACATGACTCATAGTTATGAGTCATAAGGGTATCAGATTTCACACTATGACATATTAGGAGTCATTAAGTTTCACATGATGCACTCAAGTGCAATAATTGTTATATAGTTATTGGTTGTTCGTACGCATGACTCACACTAGTGCGTACTATGATGGAATGATTTATACACATGACTTTGATTATGAGTTCAGGGTTTCGCACATGTGACCAATTTAGGGCACATGACTTGTTTTTTGAGTTTTAATTGGGTTTGGTATGCTGAGTAGTTGCCTCATAGGAGTCTGCTGATGGATTTCTTAGAATGATTCAATAGGACGCATGCAGAGAGAGGTGACTCATAGTTATTAGTCACCTGGGTTAGGGTTGAGGGAATACTGCCTATATAAGGACCTCTAGGCGGCCTGTTGTTAGATCTCTTCATGCGAACATCTAAGTTATCTCCTATACTATTACTGTACCTCTTTCACTCTCCGCACCTCCATTTGAATTGTGCAATAGCGATCACAGGTATCAGCTATCAATACAACGTTGGCTAGGCCTAAGAGCAATATTGGATCTCCACCTAGTGCTACTCATTGCCATACTAGTCCTACGTTGGTTGCTAAGATTACCACCACGCCCCATACCTGACTATAAGGTCGGCTGTGTCATATTCATCCAACCCAGCGAGAAGTGGTTAGAGGTTGCAAGTCTGCAGACAGCAAAGGATTGTCAAATAGGCAGCTATGTAGCCCAAGTGATAAAATGATACATCTTGTAGAATCTATCAATGATGAAACATATCTTTGTATACCCATCTGTTACTGGCAAGGCCACTATGAATTCTATCGTTATTGCATCCCATGGCCTGATCGGAACCTTGCCAGGCTGCAGTAGGCCAAACTTCTCTTGCCTTATATTCTTGCTACATTGGCAAACATCACAAGTCCTGTAGAGATTCGTTAATGTGTTTCGCCATCTTCAGCCCTTACAAGTTTGCCTAAACCCGTGCTATAGTTTTGTCTATTCCATTGTGTCAGGTGATACGTGAATAATGTTCAGCTTCCATGATTGTCCACTTTATTCAATCGTCATTACCGACATATCATCAGTTCTTATAGGTAAGGAGATCCCACTCTATCGCAAACTGGACATCCAGCTTTATTTCCTTTTCCACATCTGCTTTTAACACCTTCATGTACACTTGATATGATCCCGCTGCGGGATGCACATCCGCTAGAAATCCAAACTGCAAACAAAGCCATTGGCATATTATGAGCATCTGGGCCATAGTAGATAACGCTCTTACTGTATATGCTACTGCCGCGGACGAAAATAGGATAGAGGCACCAGATCACCCCCTCCCCTTTCCCGCTGTTAGTCCCTACACCTCAACAATGCATCTGTCTTCTCATTCAGCCAACCTTCTCGTCAAACATCTTTGAAGTTGAACAGCTGCAGGAATTGCACCCTGCGGTGCTGCCTACAATTCAATACCTTAGTACTGATAAAGTATTACTAAACCTTACGTTCTGTTTATACCACTAACTGGTTTTCAACCGCGTGCAAGAGAAGGTACCATGGCTTGAATGTGGCCAGTAAAGCCGTTATCTCCTTATCGTGAACGTTATTGTGCACCTCCGCCAGTCATAACTTCCTACTACTATAGGCTACTGGAGGAAAATTGTTGTCATCACAGAGCAGGGAGAGCACTGCTCTGAATGCAAAGTCACTCGCATGTGTTTGGAACTTAGTTGGACAAGAGCCATCAAAATGTGTAACAAGGTGGCCAGTAGTGGACTGCCGCCTTAGATGTGCAAATGACCAGTCACACACAGCTGACCAGTCCCTTTTGACATCCTTCTTGGTCAGATCCGTTAATGGTTTTGCTACTTTGCTCAAACTATTGATAAATTGACTGGTAAAGTTTGCAAACCCTATAAAGTATTGATTATCGGTCAAGTTCCCTGGAGTCTTCAGGGCCTTGATATCTTCCACCTTACGTGTCGTCATAGATATCCAAAGCTTGCATATCATAGAAACTAAAAACTCAACTTTTCTTTGATGGAGTGTGGACCTCTTTAAGCTAATGCAAGGACCTGCTGTTCGCGGTCTTTCCATCACCTGCTAGACTAAGGAGACGTGTTCCTCTATGATCTCAAGTATATTAGAGTGTCATCCATGTAGGCAATGACTTCCGCATCGAGCATATCTCTTAATATGATATTATCATGGGCAGGAAGGTGTATGGCACGTTACATAGCCAAACCACATAACTGTCTCTTCATATCGGCCATTATGACTCTTAAAGGCAGTTTTCATTTCTTCACCTGGTACCATACAGATAAGATAATAGCCATTCTTTAGGTTCAGCTTGGAGAACACTGTTGATTTTCCAAGCCTTTCCCTAAGCTTATTCATTAAGGGCAACTGATACTTATGTGTTATAGTAATATTGTGGAGACCTTGGTAGTCCATGCAAAACCATAATGTACTATCAGGCTTTGGTACAAAGAGGATAGGGTCACTGGATAAGGACGAAATCTACTTTGTCTTCCCTTATTGCTCCATTTTACGGATATAGTCTTATAATACGTCTAATTCTCACATTGAGAATGGGTATAGAGGAGTGGAGGGAAGCTTGGTACCAGGCTCAAGTTCTATCTTGTAGTCAAACTCAATATGGTTCGTTAGAGCGGATATGATTTCTTGATTAAAAATATTCACATAGTCCTTGTATTCTGGAAGAAAGTTGATATTAAGTTCTTCACAGTCCTCTCCCTTATACCCAGCTATTTCTATGAGATATACCTGCCTACTATCCTAGGCTAGTAGTTTTTCACTTCTGAGAAACACCATATCTCCATTAGCGACAAGGTAGTTTGGCATACAGTATTCTGAACACCACGTCTAAGTACTCAAATCTCAGTCAATATCGGGATTGTGCTCTTTTAACCACGACTTTGGGAGATAGCTATTGACCTTAGTTTCGGGCATATCAGCAAGCATGAACACCTTTTTATTTACACAGTCACCAATCTTCATTCTAACCATTTTGGTGTAATTATTCCAGCAACCTGGTATTTGATTCCCACTTGAACCTAAGGTTGTTGGTGGAAACATCTGACATATACATGGTAGCTGGGCCTTCTTGACCCATGAACTACTCAATACAGCACTGGTAGTGCCACTGTCTTACAGAAGTAGTGCTTCTTGGCTACTCTATTGCTACAGAAAATTCCAGTCCAATCTGACTTTCATATATATTGACCTAGTGTGGGGGGAGGGCCTGATAGCCACGGCCACTGAGGCGGGAGTTTCTTTGCTATAATAAATTTACTTTTTGGGTGATTACTATCATGCCAGCCATATTTGCAGTATTCAACCCTCCTTAAGTAAACTTGCAAATAACTTTTAATTCCTAATCAGGTCCTGCCTGATTGACGTATAAATGCAAAGAAATGACATGAAACCTAGCTATAACTATTCGTCTTTCCCAAGTAAAGTGATAAACAAAAGAAAGAATAAATATATGTTTCGCAGACCCAGTACTAAGGAAAACCATAGCCAATCATGCCCTACAGTATTGAATTGGCTACCCTCTTCTAGTACGGATGAGGGGACTCACCTAATCCAATTTCCTTTCCTATCTATCATTTTCCCTAGGCCCTCTTGTGAAGATTGGTACTCAGCTTTCTGGTTTTTTAGGATTTGTCAAGATGGCCTACAATTTTCACTACTAGCAGTATCAACCTTTAATATCGGTACTGATCCACGGAGCTCGCTAACATGTTTTTCAAGGGGGGCCGACTTAATTACTCGATATTTGGGCACCGTTGTACTACCATGCCCAATTTCAGAAACCGTTCCCTTTACAGCTGGTATCATGGACTGGGCAACTGCTTGATGAGCAGTACAAAGTCTCCATGAGTGATTCTCAGTCCCACCACAAGATCATTGTTTTAGCGGCAGCCCTAGTCAGTCAAAGTAATATGGATGTCTTAGTGCTTATCCTAAAACTCTAATGGTTTCTTAACCCGGTTGATGTTAGCCGTCAATTGTTGGAGAACTGGATTTTGAATTACAAGACATCACTCCTAATTTTGCTCTCGCTTAGTGCCATGTCACCTTTCATCGCTTCGCTCATGGGGGGTATGCTTTTCCTTGACAACCCTGTAGTTGAAAGAAGCTTCATCCTACAGGTGGTGGCCAGTATTACGCTAGAGATTAAGGTATTCAATATATGCTTCCAGGTGTAGAGTTTTCAGCCCGCAAGCATGTTGCAAATCTACAGGTATACGCATGTGAGCCTTACCCTCAACGCTAATCCCTTTGTAATGTAACTGACGGGTTAACCGAAATAGTTTATTACCAAATGGATGTCACTTTCCTGCTTGATTGACCAAACCATTTGGTTCGAGAAGAGCGTGATCGCGATGTGAGTTGCCACCAGAACTGTACTCTAGGCGCTTGCTGAAACCTCCCCCATATAAGAATTCATTACTTGTGTTGAAGGTAAGTCCTGCCCATAGAGCAGCATCCTGGCTGATGTGCACGTGAATGCTGTTGTACTATTTCTTTGCGCCGCCTTCCAGAAGCGCGATGATCAGGCTGACCTTATAAATATCTAACCACTTGCAGTTTCGATAGTAGTCAAACCGAAGCTCATCATTTTGGATAACTCCCTGTCTCTCAAGGGGATCCTCTTTAAATCCTTCAATTTGGAAGTGCTGGGTTTCTTGTACCCAGTGTGGGATTTCTTGTTGTACTTCCGGAGGTAGTCCTATAAGGCTTGATATGGCTTATTATATTGTCACTTATTAACCTCATTCTAGCTTGACTTTTGTCCACTCAGAAATCGAATTAGATCAATGAGTGAGGAATAGGAATCGTTGCTACTGCGTGAAGCGTAGGAATCACCTGGTTATCCTCGTTAGCTGAGGTTGCCACCAGCTATTACTTTCTTGCTACCGTTCCAGCCAGTGTTACCACTAAGGAGTCCCCAGGTTCATCAAATCCGATGAAGTGATTTTGCAAACTAGATTTAATGGCGTCCGGGGGTCGGAACGAATGAACTGAAGAAGGTGGGACGGAAGGTTCTCTAGTAGCAAGAACCTTATCTATACCCTTCTGAAGTAACTGTTGGAAGCTGAGACAAGTTCCGACAATGGTATGGTCTTCTGAACCACAGAACTGACAATAGGTCTTTTTCAACTTTGGACCTCAAGGTCAATGTTTTCACACGTCACCAGGGCCCTTCATACATGGAGCCTCGTGGTGGAAAACATGCGTAGAAGGTCCTACATCGCTCCTACAACCAGGTTAACAATTCACTGTAGCTGAGTGAGCTGCTGGCCCTGGAAGCCCTTTCCTCCAGGCGCACCCAGTTGGCTATGCGGAAGCAGATGTTTCTGTTGGGTGGACTAATGGTACCAGACTTAATGGTGTGGCTAGCAAAAGAGATGCCTCTGTTACTGCGTGCAGTCGTTCAGCTTCGAAAATAATTGTTGAGGTAGTTGGCACTTCTATCAGGGTTGTTGCCAAAATTGATGTTTTAGTATTTGTGGGTTTTGTCTCCGTTGTTACTCCTGCAAGTCGTGATTGACTCCATACAATGCAACAGGGATTCAGAGATTGGCTTACCAGTTGCGCTTCGACTCTGAGTGCAAATAGGGACTTTCGCTATGAACCAGCAGTTGCTCGTACTCCAAAGGCTTCCCTTGTGGCCGTGTTAAGATGTTTGTGCCAGTCTATATCCGATATTACTTTCGTGAAATGTGATGCAAAGCCAACAGGTCCAATACGGACCAAGAAAACAGGCTGAGTTTTATTCATGATCACACAATTATCGGAGTCAATATTGACTTCTTCCTTCTCAGGCAACACTAGAGTTTCTACACTACTCTACAGCGCTTGCGCTGTTATTAGTTGCGGGCAGTGGGCAGTATGTACCTCCCTGACACAGTATCTAGCCAAGTTTACCAAGGTGTCTTGGAAATGCATTTCCTGGTCCACGACAAAGTATTCTAGTTCTGATTGTGCTTCCCAAAACTTGTGCTGATCTCTTGTAGGATATATTGCTCGCAGCCGTCATGGGTAAAGGGTTCTAAAGTGAGCGCTTACTGGTCTGATAGAGGTAGTAGCACTACGGGGCTTAGGGTAAATTATGTTAGGAGTCTCCTAGGATGCGGGACTATCATCGTCGAGCATTCCTCTTGCACCTAGTTAACTCCCTCTTCAATTAACCTAGTAACTGATTCCCACCCCTACATCGTAGGTCTATGGACATGTAACCTACTCCCAAGTATCACGAGTATCCCAAAGGGACTCTGAAGATACTATGAAGATAGGGGGAGAAGTGTCGCTATATAGGTCTTCAATAGACAAGGTAAAAGGTATACAACTAATAGTGTGACCATTTACCTTGTAGTATTAAGGATGATAGTCCTGTGAGGCTTGAGAGTCCGAATCCTGAAGGGATGGCAGGCTCTTTAAATATAAAAGATTGTAGCTAGAAAAACAAAACAAAAGTGCAAACATCCAGTCCAACATCATGCTAACAGAGGCAGCATAACAAGGTATCCATGTTCCGAAAACAGAGGGTTAAAAGCGACAGGATGGAGCTAACAAAATAAGTAATGGAATCCAAACAAGAAGGAACTAGAGATTGCTAATACTATACAAATCCAGTATGTATAGCAGAAGAATAGCAATAAACAAATGGGTAGAGGCAAGGAGGGGTAGTGATAAGCAAAACAAGGAAAGAATCACCAGTTAGGAAGTCATAACCAAGTAGGAAGGGAGAACCAAATAGTAGCGTTTATCAGTAATAAACCCAAATAAGTAATAACTATCATCAAGTTAGTATTAATAGTAGAAATATAGTAGGATTCGGTTACATTCTCCCTAAAAGAAATAAAACGTACAAAGCAATAAGTCTTATCCTAAAGCGCTTAATGACCAACCCGCCTTTGTAGCATTCCACTCAATTTCAAAACCTATAACTTAATCAGTAAACATATATCCATCACTGTTATCAGGACCTTATACCTTTATAAGATCAATAGTAACGAAGACAATACTATGAAGCAATTAGCCTTCCATATTAGATTCATATAACGTGCAGAGTGTTGAGCTGGTATCGTATTCTGTGTAGTCTGAGTTTTGGAGAGGTTTTCAAAATGTGTCTGGGTCAAGTGCAGGGGAGAGGGGTGCGTAGTCTGGTTTCTGAAGTGTCCTGGCGGAGAAAGTCTCGCCAGGGGACCAAGGGAGTCTGAAAGGTACAGATTCATTGTAGGTATCGAACCAGTAGGATCTGATGACGGTGCTGGCGCCTTCTAGGTTCTAGAGGTGTTCCCATATTCCTTCGAATTCGTCATAGCCTTGGCAATGGATCAAGAACTGTCTATATCCGCGATAGATCAAATCCAGGAGTATCTTTTCAATTTCCCCATGCTCTTGTCCACTGGCATGGATGGTGATGTTACACATATGGGATATGGTACTAGACTTTCGAGTCTAAAGATGTGATGGTATATAGCGCCGGGAGGTGACTATATTGACTACAACCCACACTGGCGAGAAGTAGGATCCTATCAAGAACTCTTCAGCCTCGGTGAAAGATGACAGAGTAATTTATCCAAGTGGATCTATTACGTATTCTGCATTCCTGATAATCCGAATGCATTTGCACATGAGTGCATATATGCAGGAAAGACTGGCATCCAGACTGATAACCTGGTATTCCATATGATGTTCGCAAATGGGCGGCATCAATTTGAACTTAGTTCATTTGGCAAAGAGATCGAAGGCTATCTACTGCTAGAGTGCTTGACACCCTCAGAGAAATAGATAGTCCGGGAGATCATTTGCTGTAGTGGGGTCATACATCTCCAGGGTCAAACAGTGTTCGCACTGTTTAGACCATTGCCGAAGTTTCCAAGTGTACTTCTTTTATATAGCCAACCTAAGTACTGGGAAAAGTGTATAAATAGTTAGCAGTGCCCCATAGTTAAGGGATCATCAAGCAACGGAGAAGAGACCTTAACAATATATTCAGTTATTCAGTTATTCAGTTATTCAGTTATACAGTTATAAAGCCTTCGAGAACCCTTTTATCTTAACCATACTTTGAACCAAGCTTTCCAGACAGTTCTCCGAATATCTCGATAGGAGCACGGCCTAGTCAATTCAACAGTACCGAATTGGCTACCCCGTAACACTATATTGTTACTCTCCTGTCACCAAAGCAACTCTATATTCTCTCATGCCCTGTGAATACTTTGACGCTCAAAGTTTTCATCAGTGCCAACATTGTGGGCACTGCCGACCTCTCAACTTTGACAACGTTTTTCCTACCTGCTGCGAAGAATACGCACTTGGCCTCCATGCAGTGGCACTTCGACAACTGGCTCGCATACAATGAAAATATACTGAACATATCTATCGTCAAGACAGACGGCGGGTAACTGCGTTTACAAAACGCAAACAATAATCTATCATATCCTACTTTTTGAAGAAATACTTGTTGCTGACCTTGCGGAAAACCCCTCTATTCAAGCTAATTTTTCTTCCAGTTAACACCCTTGGTCTAAAGGCCAGACTACTGGATATTTTATAATTTCGCAAAGAGAAATTATTTGGGTGTCTAAGCGAGCTGTCATAGCTATGGCACGGGATTATACACCTATTCCTAGTCCTTGTGGACATGACAGGATAATCGAAGAGGATGACACGGAATCTACCCCTTCGGCATCTTTAATCCCGTCCCGAAGCCGTACCTGCTCTCCCATAACTCATTTGGGTCATCCACCATCAAGACTTCAGAAACGTGGCGAGCGAACCAAGAAGGCTGTCAATACGCAAGATAACTTCCAGCAATATGTTCTCTATGCATTACGCCACCTGGACTGATCCTTGAAAGAAAGTGTTGATGAGAACCACATAGTGATCTCAGCACTATCACAGGAGGCCAGGCAGGGTTTTACAATGCTAGAATTGCTGCAGAGCTGTATGGCCAGAGGTGAAGTTATCAATGATGCTGAGATACAGGAAGGTCTCCGTGCATTAGAACAATTGAGTGGTGACACCGAACAGGAGCAGCAAAGGTTACGTGCCCAGGTTCAGGAAGAGTTCCGAGGCCAACAAGCTCAACAAGAGCTACAGGCCCAAGTCTCAGAAACAAGGGACCGAATCCTGGAAAAGGCCCTAATGGAACTCAATAATAAGTTGAACCAACAGGAACAGGAATGGACCAGAAGGATGAATGAGCAACGAGATATTGCTGCTCAACATCAATGAGAACAGAGTGCGGGTATGAAGGCCTACCTAGATGCTCTGGTACTTCGATTAGCGGAAAAAACACCTGCACCAACATAGTATGGACCTAGTGATGGGGATCCAGGACCGTCTAACCGAGGACCCACAATGGTACCAATGCAAGTTACTATTCCTACAAAGGAATCAGCATCAACTCCAAGGAAGGATAAAGGAAAAGGAGTTGACCGTGGAGGAAATAACCTACCACTGCCACCACCACTAGGTAACCTTGGTGATGCCCCTGACCCAAAAGATGATGGGTCCGATAGTGATGGAGAGGATGGAAGGGGTACAAAGGGCAACAGGCCGGAACGCGCTCTCCGTTTACCGTCTATTCCCAGAAACGATGTACCCGAGGCCATGTTAACTATGGCTTTCTTATAACTTATCAGTGGACTCTCCCGACCAGCAAAGCTAATAGCGGAACCACCCTACTTCTTCGAAGGAAATGACAACCAAGATGTTCGAAACTGGTTGACAGCCTGTGAAGACTACTTCGATCGCCATCCTACACAATGGGAAAATCATGCACACCGAATGGTTTTTGCCTTGGAAAAACAAAGGGGCACAAAGTGGCACCCTTCTTGGAGAAATACCAGAAGTGATGGGTGGATTAGGTGGATATACCCTGGACCCAGACTATTCCACATGGGAACACTTTCGACAAGAAATTAAAAAGCTATATATCGCAATCGAGGAGGAACGACGAGCCCTAGAAGAAATTAGTAAGGTAGTCTATAAGGGAAAAATCGACACCTATCTTCCACTTCTCGAAAATCTAAACATCAAGGCCGGTGTCACAGGAAAAAATTGGAGGGTTCGGGTGGAAAACAAACTCCCTGAAGAAATTCTTCGCCGGTGATCCAATCTAAAGTTTTCCTCAGATGCGGAATGGATGGAAACCATACGGGAAGTTGGCAAACAAGAGGAGGAAATTCTGGAACGGCGGAAACTATCCAAAGGTGAGCCCTCAAACAGTGGAGTATCTAAGCGAAAACGCGATGATTCAGCAAAAGGGTGCAACAGCAAACACGGATACACCAACCAGAAACAAAAAAACAATCCAACCCGATGGAAGTCAGGTAAAGGAAAACCAGCGGAAAAGAAAGGAGGATTTAATAATAAGGATGAGCACACGGACTGGAAGAATGCTCATGATGGAATCCCTCAAGACGTTGTGGATAAGTGAAAGATGGGAAAGGCTTGCACTTGTTGCGGCCTCAATAACCAAATTTGGCGTAAATGTCGAAAGGATATCGTGGTAGCTAGAGCTTTCGCTAAGCAACCTACGAAGGACTGGCCAAAACTTTCCAGCAAACAACAGACGGATGCTCTCGTTGTAAGAACATAACAGCCATAGGTGAACCAGATTCAGAGGGAACCAGCACCTTGGTTATGGGAATTATCAGACACAGAAATGTCCTAAAGGCACCAATGGCGACTGCAATTGGGTATTCGGGCCACTAGCAATAGCGACCGGAATAGAAACTGGGAACCCTCAAGTCTAGGGTGCTGAAGATCACGACAATCAGGTTACCGACGAAAAAAAAAGAATTTAAAAATTCTTTAAAAAAATTGGCATGCAGGTCGATGTTTGCATGTTGGGAACCGTCGTTCCCAGGAACCTCAATGAGGTTCCGTAGCGTGCTTCAACTGATTAGATTCAGGGGACCGGAGGATGAGACCTCTCCCGTCAGGGAGATCTCGGTTATTTTTTCCCTCAGATTGGTTCTAATTTTAGGTTCCTGCTTTTTACTTCTTCGGAAGAAAGATCTCCTTTTTAGGCACTTGGATGTGCTGGGTAGTAGCAGGGGTGACCCCCCGGGTGGATTAAACGCAGGACCCTGTGGACAAAGTGAACGGGCCAGGCTCATTTTACCACTAGACTATAGCTGAACAGCTGTAAAGCTTTCTGGGAAACCTCATGATATCGGCTCAGTTAACCTGTGGGTGTTGTGGCAACCAAAAACAATTACAACAATTACAACAATAAAGGTCCCTATAGCAACCAACCACAACACTAATTATGGTAATGGTCAAAAATGTCTTGCACGGTAACCTAACACAACTTTAAGTGCAATTATTACCGCTTTCAGAAAGGATATTCCAAATTTGGAATTGGTCACTATTTTCGGAGTTTTCTGCTCTTTAAGGAAATATAATTTATTTTCCAACATTATTACTCTTTTAGGGTATTATCCTACACGAAAGGTAGAGAAATATAATCTTTTATTGCATTTTTATGGAGTTTTACTGATAACTCCCCAATTGACGGGGGTTTTAATTTACTGTGAGCCCCCCGGCAGGGGGTAAAGACCGCTCGTAGTGAGCTGCACAGAATGTTAAAAATTAACTATTTGTTTAGTTCGTCTGAGGAGACCTCTATGGTCGAAACAATGCTGGCGTTGTCACGAATACCCAAGTTATACAACCATAATGTCAGTTGTGCGAGGACGAACGGAGATCACAACTTCGCATAAGCGACAGAAGCTCAAACACCAAGAACCAAAACACTACCAATGTCCTGAAGGAACTGCACATATCTATGTGTACGTGAAACGATATTGCATAAGAGTTTTATTAGACTCTGGATCCAATATCTTTGTTATACACGAAAATTTAATCAAGGAATTAAATATTGCTTACAAGTCTCGTGAGGATCCGATACCCATTTTAGGTTTTACAGGAAACGAATTATCTACTGGAAGGGATTTCACCCTTCCCCTTTACCTGGAAATTGGGAAAAATAAATACATATCAAAGATTGTGTGCGAAATCAATCCAACAGGAAATTATGGAATAATAATTCCATTTGGGTGGTGGAATGATGAACATCCTATAACGGAAATTCAAGACTCAAAAAAGCTGGAGGTTCAAAGCACAGGGATTTCAGCTTCACCTCTTACCGGAGGATGAAGGGATATCAATCGAGTGGGATGAGCAGGTTCTGGAAGATCCAGAGGCTATCGTTATTGGAAGAGTTGCAAGAGTAGATGATGAGTAAGAAATAATCCTTGATACACTACCCGCGCAATACCATAACTACAAAGACCTTTTCTCCACATCTACTGCAGCGAAACTATAGGATCATCAAACCTTCGACCATGCTATTGACCTCAAACCAGATTCCCAACCACCTTGGGGACCAATTTATCCCCTCTCAGAAAAGCAGTTAAAAGCACTGCGAACATATCAGGATGAAATGTTAAAACAAGGAAAGATTTCCGCACGCAAATCACCGGCAGGTGAACCGATACTTTTTGTGCTGAAACCGGATGGACGTCTTAGGTTGGTAGTTGACTACCGAGGACAAAACAAAGTCACTATCCACAACAAATATCCACTACCCCTTATGACGGAACTACGTGACCGTGAGGAAGGAGCCACTATTTTCACCTGTATGGACCTGAAGGACAGTTACCCCCTAATCCGCATACGAATGGGTCATGAATGGAAAACAGCTTTTCGCACACGATACGGCTTATATGAATATAATGTCATGCCATTTGGACTGGTAAATACACCAGC
>QFET01005231.1:0-37858 GCA_003316355.1 Tuber calosporum | reverse complement strand
GGAATCTGGCCCCCCCCCCGCGGGGGGGGCAAGCTGGAGTAGTCTGTAGCGAATACATGGGGTGGTGTGAGGATCGTGCGGGTCGCCAGGAATGTTTGCCAATAGGTTGTTTCTCACGCACGATATTCTTAATTCAACGTACTTGGGTAAACCAACACCCAGCGGCGCGGCTAAAATAGGAAAGACACAGTGAAGGAAGGTTAGAAAGGGGAGGTTACTAATATGTGTAGGAAATTCCAAGCTCTTCGAGGTCATCTGTACAGTACTCGTACATGTGTGAACAGGCTACTTGCTCCTGCTCTCTGGTCACGGTACAGAACAAGTGGCTGCGAAATCTTGCCTCACCTGGTGTTGTCGGGCTGTGGTCCTTGCTAACTAACCTGCTGTCCTCTGGCTTCACAGGACGGACAGAGAGTGCAGTGCGGTAAGTAAAATCCTAGGTCCCGTCCCGTCCGATCTTGGCGGTGTCCGAGACGTTGCGAAGACTTGGTGGCGGATAGTGCTTGGCTCAGGTTAATTGCCGTACTGTATCTAGGTTGGTATTAGTTGTGGAAAACAAATGTGTTACTATAGTAGAACACGTAGTACAGTACACTAGTAACCACCCAAAGGAATAGGTCTTCCCACCACAAACCTGCTCGTAGAATGAACAATGTGGAGGGAGGGGGGGGGCTGGTGACATCGTGAACAGGATAAGTTATTTGACAAGTGCTAGAAAATATTTCTAGACTCCAAGATAAAATACTACTCCATCATATCTAGCCTTTAAATTCTACATAGGGGATTTTCCGCAGAACAGAGCATCACCGACCCCGTGCTTGAGGTCAACTGCCGTCACACACCGAGGTAGATGCATCCCCACATCTGCCCCTGCACATTACCCGAATATGCGGGGCCGGGAACGACACCCTATCTGCCAATCAGGTGAAAAGTGACCTGTGGCGGGTTGCTCAATGTCCGGGTTGTGCGGGGTTGGCTGAGTTGCCCATCTTGGTTTGACGCCAAATATTTCGTGCTCTCTAGAGAGAGGTAGTCATCGCGCCGCCCAACCCTTTGGCTTCCGCTATTCTTCCTGGCCAAGTTGAAGATTATCCTATGAGTGTCAAAGGATACGTCTGATTCCTACGCCGGCAGGGCAAGGTTGTGGGGCTGAAGGGATATGACTTGCACATGTTGGAAATTCATAACATTGATGTGAGTAGCGGGGGTTCTAGCATCATGTCGAATAACTATATTTGAGATGGTTGTAGTAGCAATTTCGGGTTCCTACGGTACAACTAGATCTTCTCTGACAATGCTACCGCCGATTGCTATGGTAGTACAAACTCCCCGGAAAACCAGGCCAGAAATTTGCAATACAGTACCTGTATGCACCGAGATGCGAGGAGTACGGGGGCCTGGCTCGGGACCCAGCGGACGGAATGTGCCCTCAGCTTGCCAGACATCAAAAGGATAAGGACTGGTTCAGAACAAGGCATCAGGTTTGACTATTGGTGGATCTGGGTTGCAGAAAATTGGTGACTCTTTCGGTCCTTGCAAAGGATCTGAAAACCTAGACGGATACAATCGACAGCTTATTCCTTTTTTTTTTTTAAGCACGATGAGGAGAAACACAGGAGCGCAACACTTCCTCTGGAGAGGCTCCCTCCGCAGATACGCTGGGCAAGCGTTTAAGGTTAGGCTAAGGGCAAGAGGTTCGTGGAGGAGGTAGTCACAGTATGGGATATTTAGTGTAGGCGGCAGCCGCGTGGTGGTGAAGCGATGTGAGCTGTGTGGTGGACTCCTTGAACGAGTGCGAGGAAGCTACTGTTGAAAGTCCCTATGCTTTTCGGCATGCTCAGGTATGGCCCCATTCCGGGCAAAGAACACGGACTCGGGCCGACAGGGTGCGGAAGGCTTCCAGAGTCAAGGGACTGGCTATAGGCCAAGGGAGAAGAGCGGGGGTCGGTATTGGATATGTCTTTCCTTTGTCGTCATGGGGGTGTGAGGAAAGCGGAAATGTGTGGTGAGCGATGGAAGAATCTGATTGCTTTGATGTATTCATATATACACCCGCCTCTGCAGTTAGTTGGGAAGAGGTAAGAACAAAGTGCCCAACTCACCCCCAGCCCCACTACCGGAATTGCCTTTGCTTGCTTCCCTTCTAAGAGGTACTCTAAGGCTGTTTATCCGGCAAGTTATCCACCTCCCTGGATAACGGACCCCCGAAATAATTTCGAAATTCCTAGTTTACAAGTTGCCCAGCCCAGAAAATCGAGATAGAACTTGACTCAAGAGCAGCGACAATCCAGCTAAAAGGGGGGGGGGGTAAAGCCAAAGCTATTTCCAGTGGCGTTGCTTGTGTTTTTGGTGAAGGCCTTGAGCACCTCGAGGTAGTCTGAGTGAACCCTGGAGGAAAGCATATTTGCGGGAGGGCTTCTGATCATCAGGTAACCAGACCCTCCTTTGGGTTCCACCCACCCGCGAGGTCTTACCGAATAGTGTATCCGGCTCCCGAGTGGAATTGGTTAATCCTGTTTTTACCGCCCCTGCCAATCCTTGTGAATTTACCCTAGGATTCGGTCCAAAAGTACAGTACAGTCTGCCGTAGGACCCACAGAGTCCTGAATATAGAGGCAGTGGGTGAAAGGCCTCTTACCCTTACTAGATCAAGAGTCGCAGTTAGTATCAGAAATGGCCACAATTAAGTAGGAGACTCGCGAGATGAGATCTTCGCCCAGGCTTTGAAATGAGAGTGAAAGGCCAGTACGGGGGTTTCGGGAGGGA
Source organism: Tuber calosporum (assembly GCA_003316355.1). Taxonomy (NCBI): domain Eukaryota; kingdom Fungi; phylum Ascomycota; class Pezizomycetes; order Pezizales; family Tuberaceae; genus Tuber; species Tuber calosporum. The sequence goes on along the minus strand of QFET01005231.1, from coordinate 35,092 downwards.
CATGTATTTGAAGATCTATAAAACCTCATTGACCGGAGGACCAGGTTGTCATTGCACAAGGAAGAAACGGATATGGCTAGGCCGGTTGCTCAGCTGACTCATACTTGCTCTCGGCAAACACTACCCTACAGAATTTTTTTTTTAGCTGTAGCTATTTCAAACCGGTATGGTAGTTTTCCTAAAGGTTGCGAAAAATATTTGGAGTATGATTTTTTTTTTTTTTTTGTTTTGTTTGAGAGAGTACTGTGTGGCGTAGGTGAGACATAAATTCCTACTTGGCAGGGTCTGTGCATTTTATAGGGTCTTTTGTATCTCCCATCAGTATATGAAATTCTGAATAGTAAAAAAAAATCAATACAACACATATCTGTCAAGTTCAAACAAGGATGGACAATTGACCCAACTCTCAATATCTCAACCAAGTGCAGTATCCTGAACGAAATTGTGTATTTCAAACTCAAGAAGGATGGAAGTCCCAGATGCTCCGGTTCAATCCATTATGGTATGATACTCATCTGCAAGGCCCAGAGATTCTGGTATGTTACTATCAGAATATAACTTCATTGTAATGAAAAGTTTGAATTATTTCCTTGTGAATAAGATTAGACAATATCCGTACAAAAACCACAAGCAAGACTATACCCTACAAATACCAGTAGGCTAAAGGTGGAGCAATGTTGATTCAGCCTAGATATTTATATAGGAAAAGAGAAAATGGCCTGATGGTGTTACCCATATGGGAAATAGTACAAATTATAAGATGTGATAATAAATAGAACTGGGAGGTTACTATAGGACAACAACCCATGCTGGCAAGAAGTAGTTTCTATTGTAGTACTTCTCAGCCTCTGTGAAAGATCTAGACTCTAAGATACAAAGTTCTAATAATCTTGATAATCCGAATTCATATGCACCTGAGAGCATATATGCAAGAAAGACAGCCATCCAGACTGATCAACTGGTATTCCTTAAGATGTTAGCAAATAGGCTACATCAACTTAAACTTAGTTTATAGTCAAATGAATTGAAGGCTATCTACTAGTGGAGTGCTGGACACCATCAGAATAATAGGTAGTTCGGTGATCATTTGACCAAGCAGAGGCATGGGTCTTCTGGGTCAAATGGGGTTTCCACTTTCGAAAGACCATAGCCCAGGTGTTTAGTGATACTTCAGATATTTAGCTAACATCAGTACTGGGAAAAGTGTATAGATAGCAAGCCGTCCCTATAGTTAAGGGCCTGTTTGGCAACACTGTTACTGTTCTGTTCGTTGACCATTCCCCATACAAAGTCACCATTTCAAAACGGAAGGAAAAACATTTTTGTTTAGGGAACGTTCGACAAACGGAACAGTGACAGTGTTGCCACACAGGCACTAAGGTATCATCAGGCAACAGGAAGAGACCTTAACAATATATTCAGTTATTAGTTATTCAATTAATAACCTTACAAGCTTTCAAGAAACCTTTACATTTATCTTTACTCAAGAGCGTGCTTTCCTGACAGATCTCCAACCATCTTGATACCAGCACGGCTTAGGCAATTCAAGAGTACCAAATTGGCTAGCCTGTAACAGATGGATTAGGTAATATAAAAGGAGCAAGCTTCCAACATGGAACGATTTTGAGCAACTATTACCCAGTAAGATGTAAAGGAATACTCTTCAAGTAGATGACATCCTTCAATATTGATTAAAGGCATATGCTCCTATAATAATAGCTATTACATTAAAAGGGAATTATTGGTCTGATAACTATTTGAGAAACAAGCAACTGGAACATAATTGTTGAAGAAGTACTGTAATCTACTCCCAAGTATCTTGAGAATCCCCTAGAGACTCTGAAGGTAATATTAGGCTAGAGGGAGAAGTGAGGATAGATAGGTCTTCAATAGACAAGATAAAAGGTATTGAACAAATAGAGTAACTGTTCAACTTGTAGTATTAGGCCCTGTTTGGCGGGAACGGAAGGCGGGTCAACCATTCGGTTTCGTTACAGTCTGGCCTTGAGAAATGGTCGTTGCCTATTTGAAACGGGTGTCGCGATGAAGACTGTTTCGATGGAACCGACTGTTCGTTGCTCTATAACAACCCTCTTTGCCCTACACCCAATTTCTGCTACGCATTTAATGTAAATCCTCTTGCTCTCTCATTTAAAGAAAATTTTCTTCCAAGTTCCAACAACTCAAACCTCTGTTCAGTCAAATGTCTTCTCAACCAATCAATCAACCTCCGCCAGATGATGATCCTATCCAGAGTGCATCTATGGTGCTTGCAATAAATAGTCCTACCGAGATTGAGTAAGTTGACAATTTCTACTCCTTGAATATTAATACAATTTTGTTACAAACAGGTTAACAAATAAATAGTCAGATCTCACGAAACAGCAATACGGGTAGTAACAGTGAGCTTCCAATTGAGGTTCTGGACAGCAATGAGATTCCTTCGTCCTTTACTGCAAATCGGTTAAAGCCATGGAAGGCACGTTCACCTATTATCAACTGGTCTCCTGAGATGACCACCACACTACTCCGCGGACTTGGACAAGCCATTCGGACTGGCAAACGATCAGATAACGGGTTTAAGATGAGTGTCTGGAACGAAGTGGCCGAGAGTGTTCTGAGAGTTACCAGCATTAGTGTTCCAGTAACAGGAGAGAGGTGCCAGGGAAAGTTGGAGATGTTGAAGCGGAAGTGGAAAGTTTGGACAAGATTGAAGGATTTGAGCGGGTACGGCTTTGACTCGGTAACTGGTGCTGTTACAGCACCAGATGATGTGTGGGATATGGAGATTAAAAAACAACGAGCAATTCAGGAGTTTCGCCACAAGCCTATCGCCAATGCTACTGAATTAGCTGAAATTCTGGAGGGTACACAGGCTACTAGTCGTCGGGCGATATATCCTGGGGCTCACCCCTCTATGTCCACCACACCAGAACTATTTATTGACGATGATACTGTTCCACTCTCCGAGCAGCCCAGTACCGACTGCAGCCCTCTTCAGTCTAAAAAAAGAAAAGGAACCGATGGTGAGCCGATTAGACCCTTGGGACGCATTCGACAACGCTCTGAAACAGGTTCTGAACGACTCATCCAAGCCATGGAAAATATGGCTTCTGCTCTGCTTCCTGCTCCAGCAATTACCTCCGCCGTCTGTTAAGGGTAGCCGATTCTAAGGGCACGCGAATCGGGCTAGGCTTAAATCTTTCTTTGTAAACAGAGATTGTCTAGGAAGGCTTGTAGGTAAAGATTTTGAGTAAAAATTATGATATTGATAAGATCTCTTCTCCGTTGCTTGATGATGGCTAAAGCTCGGGAGGCACTTCGATATTTATATCCCGCGTCTGAGTGTTCGCGGACTACAACTGGGTTACATATAAACAGGTATTTTTCTTCCCAACCTTCGTCTCTTAATCTGGGAGCGAGCCCGCTTTGACCCTGAAAACTTTCTCTTCCCCCACACAGCTAATGGTATGATCAGAGCTCCAGACGTCTCTGAGGGTGTGGACCCCCTTAGTCTGAGTTGTCAACCTTCTTTCGGCTGTTAAGATATGGCCGCCCCATTTGGAACGTACCAATAACTTCTTAGAACTCCAAGGGGCCAGCTTGGTCGTTGGCCGAATCTGCTTCGTGCCGTCTTATCCGGCTTTGCAGCTGGCTTTCTGGCTGACTAGTGTTCACGATCAGGCCAATACCTTCTCGTCTTCACTGCCTCTCCTTATCAACTTGTTCAGATAAGTTCATTGACCTTATAGGCATCACGGGGGCGTCAGCATACTCTCAGTGTGTATCGGAGTAGCCTACTTTAATTGCGCTTCATACCCATCTAGGACTACCCGGGCTCTCTTGACTTCATCTGGGTGTAACTCAACGAGTTCTTGACGGAATCGCTTCGTTCCACTTCCTAGACGTAGCCAGAGAGGCCCTCTCATATACCCTGCGGACAGCATCCGGTCGGATGGACGGCGACGACGTATATGGGCTTACAAGATGTGCTCCAATTTCTCGTTTTTCTTAGTTAACGAGCAACTGCACAAGGTGCCAGTGTCGACTCCCAGTGCGAACGCCAGGGCCGCAGGGGGGTAATTGCCTGTGGAGGTTCAGATTCATACAGTTCCTTCTGGAAAGTCATGTAATCCTCTTGGGAGTCGTTTGTGCCTAACACAAGCTCCCTCCACTGTGCGGTTTCTCTCGAATAGCTTATCCAAGGTTACCCTCTCTTTAGGGACCCCAAAAATAACAATAAAAAACAAACTAGATAAACAACAATTTTCTAACCATAAAACCCCAACTTAAACACTCTCCGAAATATATCAGTCCCTTCTTGAACTCGACTGGGTAGGGTGAAAAACCTAACGCGTTTGCTTGGCCACGCTAGGCAAACCATTTCCTTCTCATTCAACATCTGCCCGCTTTGGCATATCCGGATTCTCCCTATGAAATGCCTCTACCAATTCCTGTACATGCTCTAAGTGGTCTGGTGGTTCCCTAGCATTTTCATATTTGGAACAGCCAGTCCACTTTACAAAGTACCGTAACTCACGTATCGGTCGGTTCCGACCTCCCACGCGCCGGGTATAAGAGATTATTTCACTCTTCACGATTCTTTCGATTTCCCATACAAAATCTGAATCGATTTCTTCTGGCTCGCGGGGAGGTTGTTCACTTGCTGGTCGATTGGATGTTCGATATGGTTCCAACAATGATACATGAAATATCGGATGGATCTTCCATCTTGGTGATATTTCTAGTTTGTAGGCACATTCACCTCTTTTTTCCAATACCTTAAACGGGCCATACAGCTTTGGGCTAAGCTTGTTCGAGGGTCGTTTGGTCCTTATGTTTTTTGCATTTAACAAGACCAGGTCCCCGAACTTGATGTCTGGTTGCTGCTAAGCCTTGCGGTTATAATATTTGCTCATATTTTCCCGCATTTGTTCCAACGCTTCTCTGGCCTGTTGGTGTATTGTTTGCACCCAGTGAGCATATAGCTGGGCGCCTGGATTTTGGGCTTCACGTTCCTTCATCCATTCTGTTTGTGGGTGGAATCCATAGTTTGCGTAGAAGGGTGACATGCCATTTGCGTTCGTTACCGAGTTGTTGTAGGCATGCTCGGCTAGTGGTAGCAGCTGATACCAGTCCGTTTGGTCATAATTGACAAAGTTTCTGAGGTATCCTTCCACCACTTGGTTGGTCCTCTCTGTTTGTCCATCAGTTTGCCGGTGGTACGCAGTTGACATCTTTCGTTTTATACCCAAGGTTTGGCATAGGGATTCCCTGAATTCTTCCGAAAACTTTGCATCCATGTCGGATATAATTTCCGCTGGAAGTCTATGTAGCTTCCAGACTTCCCTCAAGAACATGTTTGCAACTTCCTTAGCAGTTGCATTTCCTTCCAGCCCTATGAAATGAGCCATCTTTGTAAACCTATCCACGACTACCATAATTTGTATTCTTCCTTATGATTCTGGTAGTTGTGTGATGAAGTCAGTCGATATGGATGACCAAGCTGCGAATGGAACTTCTAGAGGCTGCAGCAGACCGAACCGCGCATGTCGTGGGGATATATTATGTTGACATTCGTCACATGACCGTACGTAGTCATTTATCCACTCTGTCAGCACTTTCCAATAAAAGTCTCTGGTAACAATTTCCAGAGTCTTCTCCTGTCCAAAGTGTCCAGCTACTTTAGAGTCGTCACAACCTTTGGCTATAGTTGTCTGCAGCTGTTCGTTGTCGGGAATATATAAGCGATTCTTATAGTATATCAGTCCTTCCGTTACTGTCCAGTGACTTGGTAATAGTTTGCCCTCATGGGTTAACGTTTCCAATTCTCGCTTGCGTTCTTGCCAGTCTTCATCGTTCTGGCCTGCCTCTTTAATGGTTTTTAATAATGTCTGGTCATATTTCCTAATATCAACCTTGGACATTATAGCATTAGACATTAGGAGTATCCCTTTGCCTTGTCTTGCTTGATGGTCTGTTTCATCAAGAAACTCATTGTCGGCCTGGTCCGCTAGCAAGTATGCAACCACTACCTAGGTCTTTGTTGCAGCTGATCGTCTGGGTGATACATTCGTGCTTCCAAATCCGCCTTTGCCCCTTGCAGTTTCTGCTAGACCGTCCACTTCTATCGCTTCCGCCATGTGTATGTTCTCAATTATCATTAGTGCCATTCAGTCCCCTTTGCGAACCTGGCAATCTTGGTTTCCATGGTTCATTATGATAACCTTGACTTCTCCGGTGTAATCAGCGTCTATTACTCCTCCGCCAATGCTGATCCCATATTTGGCGGCCATTAAACTGCGTGGTGCCATCCGGGCATATGTTCCTTTTGGTAATCCGATGGAAATTCCAGTTTCCACCATCCTTTGTCCTTTGGCCAGAATTATAAAGTCTTCTAGTGCATACAGGTCGTGACCGGCTGCTAGTCGAGACCCTTTTGTAGGCATTCGTGCTTTTGGAGTCAGCAATATTATACGCAAGAAATCAGTAGACTCTGTGCCAATTATTCTTTCCTCCCTCTCTGGCTGATTTAAGTGTACCAGTGTGATTTGGAAGTGAGAAGGCTTGAGTATTGACTGTTCGCAATGCGCAGCTCCCTCTTCAGGATTGTACTCCGGCCATCGGCTTAGTGCATCTGGCTTTCCGCCTCGTTTTCCCAGTCTGTAGACAATTTTGAAGTTGTAGTTCACTAGTTGCTGAGCCCATCGTATTTGCCGTGGATTCCATACCTTAGTTGTGAGGAAGTACCGTAGATTCTGGTGATCAGTGTACACAGTCACTGGTTTTTCTGTTCGGACCAGGTACTGTTTCGACTCTTTAAAAGCTTTCAGAATCGCCAACAGTTCCTTGTCATGGATCTCATAATTTCGCTCTGCTGAGCTCAGCTTTCGTGAGTGGAAAGCCACCGGGTGTAGCTTTTTGTCTTTAAACTGGGAGAGGACACATCCTAGCGCAAAATCGCTAGCATCTGTTTCCACAATTGTTTCTCTGTCAGGGTAGAAATGACAGAGTATAGGGTCGGAGATGAATCTTTTCTTAAGTTCTTCGAATGCCCCGTCTTGTTCCGGCCCCCAGCTGAATTTTCTGGGTTCGCCCTTTAACGTTTCGGTTATTGGTTTGCAGATTTTAGAGAATTCCTTAATGAAACGTCGGTAAAAATTGGCAAAGCCAATAAATATTTGCACCTCCTTAACCGACCTTGGTGCCTTCCAATTTTTTATGCTTTCGACTTTTCTTTCACTCATGGTGACTCCATCAATTGCCACAATATACCCCAAAGATTCCACTGTGTCAACATGAAAAACTGACTTGGTGGTCGATACCGCTAAATCATATTCCTCCAAGCAAGAGAGTAGCTTTTTGACCAAGTCAACGTGTTCTTTCTCTATCTTGGAGTAAATTAGGATGTCGTCTAGGTAGACCACCACTCCATGATCTAAGAATTTGCGAAGAATTTTGTTCATCATGGCTTGGAATGTGGCTGGCGCGTTGACCAGTCTGAATGGCATTACTTTGTATTCAAAGTGGCCATATCGGGTCCGGAAAGCTGTTTTCCTCTCATCTCCTTCCTTTATTCTTAGGAGGTGATAGCCATCTTTTAAGTCGAGCTTAGTGAATATTTGAGCCCCTGCTACGCGGTCCCGGAGCTCGCTCATTAGGGGTAGCGGGTATTTGTTGGCTACCGTTAGCTTATTCAACTGCCAGTAGTCCACACATAGCCTCATTGAACCATCAGGTTTAGGGACAAATAAGATTGGAGCCCCAGCAGGAGATTTGCTTTGCACAATTTTCCCTTGATCCTTCATTTTCTGCAGGTATTTGCTAAGCAAATCCAGCTGGTGGGCAGACATAGGATATATCGGGCCCCATGGCGGTACCGCGCTAGGTATCAAGTCGATGGCGTGGTCAAACATTCTTCTTCCTGCGAGTTTCTCTGCTGTTTCTGGTGCAAAAACCCTCTTGAATTCCTGGTATTCCTGAGGTATTTGCAGAATTTCTTTTGACTCTGGAGGGGGTGCTATTTCGATTCTTCCAATGTATCGTGCTTCAGGGTTATAAGCAACGGTTTCGTCCCATTTAAATGTCAAGTCTATGCCTTCATCGTTAACATGACTTTGGCATTTCTCATCTTTAAATATCCATTTTTTGCGCATCCTCAATGTGCCTTATGGGATGTTCTGTATGCCACCATCCAAAGGGGATGATTAGGTCGTATTTGCCAGCATTGGCAATTTCACAAGAAATGTGAGATCGGTGTGCATTGCTTCTGATCTCTAAGAGAATCGGATGTGTGTAGTGTTTTCCCCCATTTGCTGCTGTGGTTCCTTCAAAGGTGTAAATGTCCAAGCTATTTGTGCAGGTGTGGTATGGTAAGCGATGTTTATTAACCAGTTTGTAGTTAATTAGGAATATATTAGACCCTGAGTCTAATAAAACACGGATCGGGATCCGTTCTCCATTTGCTTCAATGGTTGCCTTGCCTTCTGGGCATGAATAATAAGGCGGGGCAGGTGCTGCGGTTTTTTTTTTTTTATTAGGGCCACTAGGGGCCTGTGCAGGTCTTTTGTATGACATTTTCGTTGTTGTGGTAACTTAGGGTGTTTGTTACCATGCCCGCACGGTTTCGGCTATTTAAGCCTCCTCAGACAAACTAAAGTCTCTGTCTTTGGTGTACTGGGCAGCCCACTACTAGCGGTCTTTACCCCTTGCCGAAGGGTTCCCATACACCTACTATTTGCCCTTCTCAGCCCACGCTTTTATCTTCACTGGAGCCGCACTCGTATCATTACGACTATATCAGCGTATTTGGGCTCCGGGGATTCTTCACGCAACGCCTCGTTTACTCCATGAGTCTATCGTGCCTATCCTGTCCACAAACCCGGAGTCCGTGTTCGGGACGGATTTACCCCACTCCATTTAGCGTGTGGACTAGGTAGCCGTAGTTACTCATTCTCTTCCGCTTCATTTTTCTTGATGTCTGGGATCCTGTTCCGTTTCTTCAACTATTCCGTTGTCCAGCCGACCTGTAATATATTTCGTTCCTGGAAGGCATCTCACGATCCAGGCTAGACTGATTTCCCCTTGTCATTCTTAAGAAGTCCCTAGTCAGCACTGGTCTGTCCGCTCTTCTGTGGATCTCTTGTAAGGATTTAGGACTATATAAGGATACGGGTTTAGTTGACCGTCTTCCATACTGAGGTCCGATATACATCAAATGTGGCGCTCCGCTTCCTTCTTTTTGAGTTTCAGGTTCCCAGAGTTAGTCCCGGACTACCACGAGCAGCCGTCCAAGTTAATCACTTCTTGCTCGCCTGTCATTCTTAGGTCTGCGATACTCCCATAGGTCTAGATTGCTTTTCGTGACTCTCACTTTCGTTTTGAGTTTCCCACGGAGAAGCGCGGAATACCTGCTAGTAGGACCTTGCAGAGGTCGAACCCCCTTATTGATTTCGGTATCGGTAAGGGGTCCATAACCGAGTACCCGGTCGCCGTCGCTGCCAGTGCCTAAAAACCTTCTTTAGGTTTCATCCATGTTGTCCAGTTCCCAAATCCTAGGCTGGTTGACTTGGTTCACCCTAGTCGTAGGTTCTGGTTGCCCCTTTGTTATTTGGGGTCGTCGAAATTGGGGTTTGAAATTTCCCCGTTTCTGCCCTATAACCGATACCTGTGCCTGTTTTCTGCAGAATTTCCAAGTATGGTTTGCCAACGTGAAACGAGTGCATTGGTTGGCCTTTTTTCGTTCTTCAATTTTATCCTTAGGGATTCCTTTATGAGCTTCAATCCAATTTGTGTGCTCAACCTTTCCGTCACCGGGGGCTTTTTTCCCTTTATCAGCATTGTTTTTTCAATTTGTAGGCTGCCTTTTCTGCTGCCGAATAGGTTTTCCGTTTTTTATTCCCAGCAGTGGTCTTGCTAGGTGTAGATTCCTCCTCCCGTTTTCTTTTCTGGGAGTCACTTTTTCCCAGGTCGTTTTTTCTGAATAGCCCTTGTTGTTCCTTGAACGATTCTTCCACTTTGGTGACCCTGCGGACTGCCTTGATCCATTCGCTATCCAAGTCATGATGTTCATGTGATAGCGTACGCATGGCCTCGATAGGAAGTTGCCGCTGAATGATGGTTCTCCAAGCGATGCCGGAAACTTCTGCCTCAATGTTGTGGTTTTCCATGGTAAGGAGATACTTCTCTATGTCCCCTGTATACCTAACCTTCTCCATTTCGGATGAGGCTTTTTGTGCCTAGTGCAATACCGAGGATCGTTCTGTAACTTCGGCCTGGAAAGTGACCCAGAAATCATAACCCTCATGTTTGGGGAACCCGAGGTCCCCAGTCATTTTCTTTCGATAAGTTATTGAGAAAGGGTCCACCTCGGTCCCTTCCATTCTTCCTAACGCATACTTGATGCGTTCTTCATCATTTTCCCATTGCCATGGGTTTCTCCCAAAGTAGTTCTCGCAATTTAGTAGCCATACTCGTACATCCTGAGTAGGCTTATTTTCGAATTTGAAAGGTGGATCCGCTTGTCGGCGATTGGTTTTTGATAATGCCTGCCCCAGTCGGTTGACCCATGCAGCAGCCTCTGATTCAAACTTTCGATTTGGCAAAGGCCTTCGTGATGGCTCGCCACCTCGTCGAGAGGGGCCACCTTCGTCTTCTGAGCCTGGGTCATCGTCTCCCGGGTTGGGTGCATTCGCCGGAGGAGGCGGGTGTGGTTCCTTTCCGCCATTTCCGTTTCCATCATCTCGATCCACTGCCTTTCCTTTGTCTCTTCTGGGAATGAAATGGAACTCTTCTCCGCCATCGGCTGTGGTTCGTCTTTCCAAGCCCGGGTTTTCCACTGCCAGTGGTTCCACTGTTTCCCACACGCTTGGTGGGTTCCTCGCAACTTGTAGTTGCACTAAAGTTTCATTCTTCCAAGTCAACATTCGATTCAGTTGCTCAGATGCGGCATTCTGCCTGATCACATAGGACTCCCTTTCTGACCGCTCTTGTTCAAGGCGTTGGTGCAGTTCTCATAACTCCTCTCTGGTCCGCTCATGCTCTTTTTGTGCAGCCACTTGTCTTTGGAGGAGTTCTGCTTTTTGCCTAGCCAATGCCTGTTCTAGCTGGTGGTCTCGATCCAGCGAGTCTTGTCCTGTTGCCCCAATGTTAGCATGAAGTTGGGTACGTACCGCTTCATGGTGTGCAGCCCGTTCTTCCTGCCCGCAACTTTGCCTCCAACCATTTTGTGGTTGCATCTTGAAGTGCGGCGGTTTCAGTTGCTAACATTTCAAGTCCAGAATTGACCTGTTTCAAGTCTTCGCCAATGATCTGTTCCCCACGGGTTATCCGTTGAGCATGGTGTTGGTGTTGATTTGCCTGATCCTGAGCTTGACCAGATAGCTCACAGTATGCCAGATGTTGCATATCAACCGATTCCTGGAGGGTACGGTCGAAGTAGCTCATTGCCTGGCCTATATGTTCTGCTAATCTTTCCATAGCTGGATTTCTGGAGTCGGGGGGACGGGGAGTGCTTGATCGAGTTCCAGGGGCCAATTTCCTGACTCGACTTGGCTGTGAGAGGTGGTGGAGCGCCAAAGGTGACCTGGAGCGCCCAGGTGCATGATCGCTTCCAACTAGAGAGACTTCTTCTATGTCCGACATGGCTTTGTCAGTGTCGACAGTCAATTGTCGGGCCATCTCGTTTTTATTAGGATTCTGGATGTTTTCCTAGTCTCCAAAGAGATGTAGTGAAGGAGGGGGAGGTAAAGCTGAAAGAACTGCAGGTTCCTTCTTCTTCAGTAACGTAGTCTTGGAACGGTTTCCACAGGAAGGTGGGACCGTAAGAGTGTTCGTATATTTCTTGGAAATCTGATTCGGTAGGGATGAGTAAGGGGTCGGTGAACCAGGATGGTTCCGGAGGTATAGAGAATTGGATCTCTGAGAGGGAGTTTTCAAGTATTTCTTCGAATGAGGAAATGTATTTTGAGGGACATGGTTCGAGTAGAAGCTCGTCGAGGAATGTGGAATCAGCTATGAGCTTATGTGATCCCTGAGGTATAACTTGGAGGTGTCCAATAGTCATGCAAAGAGCCTTGGTAACAAGGAGAAATATCAATATAATGTTAAGGGTGGCCGATTCTAAGGGAATGCGAATCGGGCTAGGGTTAAATCGTTCTTGGTAAACGGAGATTGTCTAGGAAGGCTTGTAGGTAAAGATTTTGAGTAAAACTTATAATATTGATCAGATCTCTTCTGCGTTGCTTGATGATGGCTAAAGCTCGGGAGGCACTTCGATATTTATATCCCGCATCTGAGTATTCGCGGACTACAACTGGGTTATATATAAACAGGTATTTTTCTTCCCAACCTTCGTGACTTAATCCCGGAGCGAGCCCGCTTTGACCCTGAAAACTTTCTCTTCCCCCACACAGCTAATGGTATGATCAGAGCTCCCGATGTCTCAGAGGGTGTGGACCCCCTTAGTCTGAGTTGTCAACCTTCTTTCGGCTGTTAAGATATGGCCGCCCAGTTTGGAACGTACCAATAACTTCATAGAACTCCAAGGGGCCAGCTTGGTCGTTGGCCGAATCTGCTTTGTGCCGTCTTATCCGGCTCTGCAGTTGGCTTTCTGGCTGACTAGTGTTCACAATCGGGCCAATACCTTCTCGTCTTCACTGCCTCTCCTTATCAACTTATTCCGATAGGTTCATTGACCTTATAGGAATCACGGGGGCATCAGCATACTATCGGTGTGTATCAGAGTAGCCTACTTTAATCGCGCATTCATACCCATCTAGGACTACCCGGGCTCTCTTGACTTCATCTGGGTGTAACTCCACTAGTTCTTGACGGAATCGCTTCGTTCCACTTCCCAGACGTAGCCAGAGAGGCCCTCTCATATACCCTGCGGACAGCATCCGGTCGGACGGACGGCAACGACGTGTATGGGGTTACAAGATGTGCTCCAATTTCTCGTATTTCTTAGTAAACGAGCAACTGCACAAGGTGCCAGTGTCGACTCCCAGGGCGAACGCCAGGGCCGCAGGGGGGTAATTGCCTGTGGAGGTTCAGATTCATGCAGTTCCTTCTGGAAAGTCATGTAATCCTCTTGGGAGTCGTTTGTGCCTAACACCGTCCACCAAGCAATTGCAAAGTTTCGTAAGAACTATCGTGGCAAGCTAGGTTGGTCAACTCAGGATATTCTCATTGGGTATGAGCTGTTTGAGAATGTAACCAAAGCAGAGATATTTGTAGCATTAGATGGAGAGGAGGATGAGGAACTATGGTTAAAATATCAGATTTCACGCCATCAAGGCTGACAGAGCAATTGTTACTAGATTTATCTGCCCTTATGGTTGTATTCTACATAATCAATCCACATCTTTGTGGCCCGTCTATCCCTTTCAAGTACCATCTCCTTCATGTCCTGAGCTTGCCCCATATCCAAGTCCCTTCCCACTCCAGCATCACCTAAGCCATTAGGCTCCCCATTATTAGTAGCATCCTCCACTAGTTGATCACCCTCCTTAGAAAACTCATCTTCTTCTCCATTAGCTCGTGGTCTGATAAAGTTGTGCAAGGCACAAACAACCAAGACAAGTTGTCCTTGAGTATCCAAATCATACTCTGGAGTAGTATTCAAGATATGAAAGCGGTGGCGCATTACTCCAAACAGCCGCTCAATCACATTTCGCAATTGCGAGTGACGTAGGTTGAACAACTCCTCCTTTGTTTGAGGACGTACTCGGGCCAAAGACTGTTTACGAAGATGATAGCGAACTGTACGGTATGGAGTCAGAAATCCCGGTTGAAGGCCATATCCAGGATCTGCAAGGTAAGTTGTATTCTCATATTTTGGAAACCCATTGAGTTCTGCATTTTCTAGCACTCGAGCATCATTGGCTGAACCCTCCCAGCCAGGGCAAACATAAAAGAAGTACATGTCGAGGCTACAGCCTGCAAGAACATTCAGCGAGATGGTTCCTTTCCGGTTTCTGTAAGGCCCTTGTTGATGGGTTGGAACAGGAGCCAAAATGTGTGTTCCATCAATGGCTCCACGTACATCACCAAAGTAGGACATTTTGCTCCACTCTTTTCGAATACGGGCTAGTATGTTGTTTGGCGGAAGATGAACAAATGCTTTGTACAATGGCAGCAATGCTCTCAGAACTCGATGAAAGTGTCTTTTCAATATTCAGCATACTGTAATATCAATTCCAAATTCATTTTAATTTGAGTTATCCTTACCGTGAAATTGTCTCCCCACTGTGTTGAAATTGCTCTTGAGCCTCTCTGTTTGTTCCATATCCAATCATCCATAAAAATATCATCAACTGCTCCTCAACTGTGACCTCACGGCTAGGACCCAGCAGGCCACGCTCGAGAACCCAGTCGCGAAGGTCCAATAGTGTCGTAATAGGCATTCGGATTAAATCCATCACACGACGTGGGTGTGCAGTAAGAATTTCCTGAACGTAGACTTGACCAGTTCGAATTGAAGTATGGACTCGCTGCTTGGAAAGGAATAAATGGCTATAGAGAGCCATACCAATTGCAACTAGGATTCGTCTTTGTATCATTGCCGTATGCTGTGCACTGATATCATTATTGGTCGCCATTTCCTTGTTTAAATTGTCAGCCTGTTGAGTTGCCAATTGAAGTAATAATAATATTATTATATCATTTTTTACACTAGTATACAAAATTAAATTAACCTATCAAATTACTTAATTTCTATATACATGATTATCAATTTTCACATAATATTTCAATTGCCAAGCCAATCTATTATGAAATGGTTGGTATTGACCATTTCTTAATGGAACGTTTGCCAAGTTTACCTTTGCCTAATGCCAGTTTGGTTGATCAGTTTGGATATAGACTGCGAACGGTCATTTGTATGGGGGAACGGAACGGAACGGTCATTGCCAAACAGGGCCTCTAAGGTGGTAGTCCTGTAAGGCTTGAGTATCCAAATCGTTAAGGGATTGCAGGCTCTTTAAATTCAAAAGATTGTTGTCACAAAAACTTAACAAAAGCTCTAACATCCTGTCCCACAAATATGCTAACTGAGGCAGCATAACAAGGTAACCATTTCCAAAAACAGATAGTCAAAAGTAAGAAGATGGAGCTAACAAAATAACTATGAGAATCCAAACAAGAAGGAACAAGTGATAGCTAATATTATACAAATCCAGTAGGTATAGCAGGAGGATAGCGATACCCAAATGGCTCAAAGCAACAAGGGGTTAATGCTAAGCAAAACAAGGAAAGAAAAATCAGTTAGGAAATTATAACCAAGTAGGAAAGGACAACCAAATAGTAACACTTATCAGGTATCAACTTAAATAAGTACTAACCAATATCAAGTCAATACTAATCGTAGAAATATAGTAGGATTCTGTTACAGGTACAGTGTATCATTGCTGCCTTAATGGGGGTTTGACATATCTGATTTAAGATACAAGCTGAATAAATTTGTCTATTACAAAGAATTTCAGTTTCAAGTAGGAAAGCAAGTCAGCAAATTCTTACCCACCCTGCTATTAGAGAGTGAACTGTAACTCAATACCAGAGTCTTTAAATTGAACTTTCATATCTTTTATAGTATTGCCTATAAAGAGAATGCAAGTTCAGTCCAAAAACTTAAATATATCTCTATTTCTTAAATTATAATTCATTATTCACTAATTATATATGAGAGCAGAACTTTAGAATAGCTGGAAAAGGTATAAAATACTCTTAAAAGTGAATTTTCAGTAATATTCAAACAAATTCAATATGGCTATGGTTATACTAAACCTCTAGTTTCAGTTGAAAGATGTCAATATAAGTAAGAAACATTCAAAACTATATCAAAATCAAAATTCCACTTGAACTTATCATACAATTTTATTGCTGAATGAGCTTGTATGGTAATAGAGGAGGAAGCAGTAACAGGTAATCCTCCTTATCGTCTTCTATAATTCCAAACTCAACCACTAGCATCTATCTGAACTTCCTGAAAATGAAAATCTATCCCTAATATTAATCAGTATTCCAATAAACAACCTATTCACCTACTATCCTCAGCTCCTATTCGTACCTCCTCCTCAGGACCTTCATGAAAATATTCAAACAATTCTCTTCCTAATGTTACCATACTTCCAATCTCATTATAATATCCACCAGAGTCACTATCACCAGGACTACATCAAATAACCCACTGACAGGAGTTCTAATTATTATCCACTATTATAATTTCTAAAACACCCTACCCTATGCCATTTACTAGTAGTCTGTATCCAGTTCATACAGTATATAACTCTGCTATCCCAATTGCGAGTTCAGCTAAATCTCTATTAATTGCCCACAGTACTAGTCCTGGTATCATTGATACAGTATCTAGTCTACTCTAACAAGTTGTTCACTTTTAGGCATAAGCGGTGGCTGATTTGAGTGCAAGTACTTGTATACAACCTGGACACCAAGCTTCCTAGTTCAGCTGGATAGCAGGAAACCCTTTGACAAATTCATGAATAACACTTTACCATCTGAAAGCCAAATCATAATTTAAAGATTTGGAAACAAATAATAATAATAGTCAGGGCTTGGCTTCTTCTCCCGTTTACAAAGTTATATTCACGAAACATATTCAAAAATGATCCTTAAGGATATACCTGTTGGTTTAGAGGTAAGTATTAGCAGCCTTACAAGATTGGACTAGTTTTGATAGAAGCAAATTTTGTTTATGAGCCAGTTTTAAAAGCAATCCATCATGTAGGAGTCAAAAATATACTAGAGGGAGGAGGGGTAGATGAAGCTGGGGAACTTACATCTTTATTATGAGATGAGGTAAGCAGCTTTTAGTGAAATGTTGATATGAAGAGAGTGCAGGAGGATAACAAGCTACATGAAGTGGCTGGTGAGACATAGGATAATAAAGAAGATAGAAGGGAGGACAGTGATACTGATACTGGTTTCCTATCACCATTGAATGATGGAAGTAATAGTTTTGAAAAGGTTTTTAGATTTCATAATTCTTTAGAAATATTTTAAGTTTTGAGTTTTTTTATTAATAAACAAAATTGTATATATAATAATAATTATAATATTAATTTTATATAAATAAATAATAAATCAAAATAATATATATTTTAACTATATCTACATCATTCAAAAGGGGTTTAAGCATCATTTGACAGAATGGCCTGCATTGCATATAACAAATCCTTTTCCATTCTTAGCACCTATTGTTTATTTAGCCAGTTTCATATAATATCAGGTGATCTATTTTTTAAAAACCCCAAATGCAATTTCAATCAGGTTATAGTCAAGCGAGTATGGGGAGAGCATAACCAATTTGCATCCTGCTTCTTCAATCCCTTCTTGTATATTCAAGTAGTACTCATGTCAATGTAGTTGCTAACAGCTACAACTGGGGATACCCTAAAGAATACCTTTAAGCTCAACATGACTTCTCAGTTCAATATTACTTATAGCTCTACAAAGCTTTATTGTTAAATATTGTGGCACAACATAATAGTACTACTCAATAGGACATGATAGTTTAATAGAAATACATAGTTTATATAACTCTATAAGTCTAT
The DNA here is from genome assembly GCA_003316355.1 of Tuber calosporum. Taxonomy (NCBI): domain Eukaryota; kingdom Fungi; phylum Ascomycota; class Pezizomycetes; order Pezizales; family Tuberaceae; genus Tuber; species Tuber calosporum. The sequence goes on along the minus strand of QFET01005231.1, from coordinate 17,522 downwards.
TTAACTACCTAGTTATACATAAATTTATAGATTAATATAACTATATAGCGTAAGTGCACTCTACTCCTTATCTCACTTTACAGTTCACACTAAGTCTGATATTGAATGAGACTTCATATCCTATCTCAATAGAACCTTATAGCTGAATAGATGTTTACAGTCTAATTGTAACGGAATCCTACTATGTTTTTACTATTACTACTGGCTTGAAGTTGATTATTACTTATTTGGGTTTATACCTGATAAGCGCTACTATTTGGTTGTCTTTTCCTACTTGGTTATGACTTCCTAACTGGTTATTCTTTGCTTGTTTCGCTTATCACTACCCCTCCTTGCTTCTATCCATTTAGGTATCGCTATCCTCCTGCTATACCTACTGGATTTGTATAGTAGCGATCTCTTGTTCCTCCCTGGATGGATTCCATTACTTGTTTTGTTAGCTCCATCCTGTCGCTTTAACCCTTTGTTTTCGGAATATGGTTACCTTGTTATACTTCCTCTCTTAACATGTTGTTGGACAGTATATTTCCACTTTTGTTTAGTTTTCCTAGCTACAATCTTTTGTATTTAAAGAGCCTACAATCCCTTAAGGTTTCGGACTCGCAGGCCTCCCAGGACTATCATCTTTAATACTACAAGTTGAACGGTCACTCTATCAGTTCCATACCTTTTACCTTGTCTATTGAAGGCCTATCCATCGACGCTTCTCCCCCTATCCTAATAGTATGTTCAGGGTCCCTTTGGGATTCTCGAGATACTTGGGAGTAGGTTACATTTTTTGACCTAGACTCAAGTATACCTTTGATCTTCGGCAGAGAACTGATCACCCTTCGCCTACCTTGACCCTGCAGTACTAGTACACCTCCCTGATTTCCAAGAAGGCCTTGAGCGGACTCCTGGCGAGACCAGCTCACCCTAGCTAGCAACCATTTCACTTCCCACAGATACCAGAAGGCACTTCACTAGAGGATCGGTAGCATCCTCCTCAGGACCCCAAAGTCAAGTGCCAGTACCCCCACCTGCACCACCATCCGAGGACTCAGAACTATCTTCAGTAGATAGCAGCAGCAGCGAGAAGAAGACCAAACCCAAGACCACGCCCAAGCCCAAGCTCCAGACCAAGTCCAAGACCAAGCCCAAGTCCAAGAACAAGTCCAAGAACAGCTCCACCAAGAAGTCCAATCCAAGAAAGAACCAAGCTCAGAATCAGAATCAGATCCCGGTCCAGAGGACGCTCCAGGACCAGCACCTCCAGCTTCGCCACATAGACCACCTAGTCTACCAAGAAAACTAAGAGAACCAAGCCCTGCACCAGACGATTTACCTAGTCCACCAAGACCACCTAGTCCACCAAGTCCACCAAACAATCCAAGCCCTGCACCCATCGCCATGTCAGTCCCCCCAGAGGGAAATAATCGTCCTAAATGGCCAGCACCATTTACATTCACAGGAGAAGGAAAAGATCGAGACCCATTGAGAATCAACTCATTGTTCAACACAGTCCATCGATACATTGCCAGCTTTGGCATAACTGACGATGCCCCTGAAGCCCTGCAATACTATGGGCCTATTGCAGAGAGAAAGCCCACGATAAATTTATCCAATATGAAGCTTCCCAAGGAGACCACACAGTTGCTGGACTCAAACAGAAATTTGAGGCCTACTTCCTTCCTTCTACATCTACTGATACCATCTATGAACAGTGGCTACAGGTCAAGCAAACTACCAGCGGAAAAACAGCACAGATTACCGACACTATAATCAGACTTGAAACCTTGAGAGACAGCCTCCCCCCAGGAACAATTTCGGACTATTCAGTGAAGCAGAGACTCCTTGATGCCATGGATATCAAACTCAAGCGGGAAGTGAAACCACGTATCACTTCGGATACCTCCTTTGACCAGCTAGTGGAAATAGTGGAAAAGCGAGATGCAATTGCCCACTCTACAGGACTCTATGGAAATCGACAAGGAAATGCAACCTCTAATGCCGTTTCCCAACAAGCACCCAAGCGCCCCCAGAACACCACCCAACGAAATCAACCATGGTTCTCCCACAACACCTCTCAGCATCCAAGAGTATCCCAGGCTGAGAAGGATCGGCGCAGGAGAGACAATGACTGTTACTATTGTGGAAAATATGGACACTACTCCGATAACTGCTTTGAGAAGAAGAAGCATAGGAGCACCCAGCAGTGAGGAAATGGAGGCCCTGGAGGAACCAGGAGACCCCGGAGTGTCAGGAGAACATACCACACCAAGGAAGACGATCCCCATGTGAAGGAACCAGTCACTGTTACCACAAACCATGCAGGACCTAGTGGAACTCAATCCCAAGCTCTCGAAGCATACATCACCATCAATGGCCACAAAGCAAAGGCACTATTCGATACAGGAACCACAGGAGACAACTTGATATCGGGAAAGTTTGTCACCACCCACCAAATCCCTACCAGAGACCTCGAGACCCCTATCAACATGAAGATGGCAGTTAAAGGATCACGCTCAGCAATCAACTATGTTGCAAAGCCTGTTACACAGATCGACAAAGAAAGCGGCGATATCGCTGAAGCCCTAGTCTGTTCCCTGGACAACTACGATATCTTCCTAGGAATGCCTTACCTTACTGCACACCATGCTGTTATAGATTGCGGAAACTCTATTATCACCTTCCCTGACAAAGGAATCACCTTGATCTGCAAGAAAGCAACCCATGCACGATTTTCAGCAATAAATGAAGCAGATGCCCCTGACTTCATTTCCGAGTTTCCTACAGTTTCCCTGGCAAGAAGACAGCGGAATTACCACCCTTGAGAGATGTCAACCACCACATCCACCTGAAAGACACAATTTTGGACCATAATCCGAGATTCTTCACATTCCCTGACAAGATCATGCCAGCATACAGAGCATTGATCGAGGACTGGAAAGCGAAAGGAATCATTTACCCAAGCGAGGCACACAACCCAGTCAACATATTCCCAAAGCTGAAACCCAATGGCGAAATCAGACTGCTTGCAGACCTTGTACCCAGGAATAATATTACTATCAAGGACCATGGAGCGATTCCCAACCAAGCCATGATACTCAGAACTGTTGGTAGAGCATAGTTTAGATCCACCATAGACCTAGCAAACTGGTACTTCCAAATTCGAGTTCTCCCCAGCGATGAGAAATACAACACCATCAAGACACCTTTTGGATCCTTTGCATGCAGAGTTATGCTGCAAGGAGATGCCAACGCCCCTGCTACAGCTATGAGAGTTATAGAGTTTGTCCTAGATGGAAATATTGGAAAATTCGTTTGGGCATACATGGATGACATTACCATCTACTCAGAAACAGTTGAGGACCACATTTCGCATATCAGATCAGTCTTGGGAAGACTGAAGCAGCATCAAATCAAAGCATCACCAGCCAAGTGCAAATTCTTCGCCACCAAGCTCTCACTCCTAGGACATGTTATAGATGAGAAAGGAATTCATGCAAACCCTGAAAAAATTCGATCCATCCAGGACTGGCCCACACCAAAATCGAAAAAGGAGGTTCAGACCTTTATTGGAATTGTGATATATCATGCACAGGTCCTTCCACACCTTGCCTCCACCACTGCACCCCTCTCGGACCTAATTTCCCAAGATGTGTTTGAATGGCGACCCCTGCATGAGGAAGCCTTCAAACAGGTTAAGCGCCTGGCCAAGGAGACAATTACGCTCTGCCCCATCTCATATGAGACATCAGCTGATCCAATATACCTCATTACTGACGCCTCTAAGGTTGGATCAGGAGCATGGGTTGGCCAAGGACCCTCCCCTGAGAAAGCATACCCTGCCGCATTCTACAGCAGAAAGTTTGCAACAAGTCAGCTGCACTACCCTGTACATGAATTGGAACTTTTAGCGATTGTGGATGCCATTGAGGCATTCCGTCCGATTCTATATGATACCAAGTTCACTGTTGTATCAGACAACAAGGCACTATTCTTTTTCCTGAAGCAGACTGACCTACCTTACCGCCAAACTAGATTGCGCATGTTCCTGCAATCAAATGATTTCGATATCATACACAGACCTGGCAATGACAATGTCCTTGCAGATGCACTATCAAGGATCTATGAAGACACCCCAGCTTAAGAAGACCAAATACTCGAAGACCCTACAGAGAAGAAACCTATAAAGACCCCCTCATCCGCCATGAACAGTGTACCAAGACACTACCTCGACATCGCCCATGCCCTAGACCCTTCTTCTGCCCTCACTCTTCAAGTACCATCTCGCATTCTTACCCCTGAACACCACTCCATGTGGAACTCACATCATGCCACCAGCTCAAACCCCTCCAGCTCCCAAGAAGCGAGTCACTACTCAGATTCTGTTGAACAAGCCATGGACAAAGCAGCAGATACCCTCGAGCTTGCAAGTAATGCCATACAAGGTTGTGAAATCGTCGAGACCTCCTTCTATCTCAGCAACCCTCAAGAGCCATCCCAGGCCACGGTACTTATTGAGCGAGCTAAAGCTCAACTGTCAGGCCTTGCGTCGAGAATTAACAATACTCCAGGAGATATGGACCAACCACTGCATCCAGATGCTATCACCAACTGCTTTAAATGAATCCATGATTCTAGCGCCCAATTGGAATCACTTGCAGTCACCACTTCCGGAAATATCGCCCCCAGCAGCACACCTACCGAACCTGACCCTCAGCCCACACCAATCCCTCCTCGACCCCCAGTCAATGAACTGGACCGATTTCTTGAATCTAATAGTCACAGAGTCATGCACTGGACTGCCTGTATCTGGGACGAATGCCAAACCCACATAAATGGAAAGAATACAGGATACTTTCCCTCAGGATCTCAAGATATTCCTGGACCCTTGCCTATCTACTCTTCCTCCAACTTTGTCTCCCCTCATCATCCCAAGCGCAGAGCAAAACACAGATGGGCTGTTCCTCCTCCCCTCCATGATGATGATGGCTACCCAGTCTTTCATACAGTTATTAATAAAGGAAAAGAAAGAGAAATACCGGATATCGACCAAGGATGGGACCTACCTACCCCAGAAGCACCTGTCGATTATGAGGACTGCTTCTTTGATCAGCCCTCTTCACAGCTTGACCTTCGCGCTTTTCAGCTTACCAACTACATGAAAGGAAAGTGGTACTCCAGCATTCGAAATGCTACCCAGAGGGACCCTCTCCTTGAGGTAGTTACCACGGCCATCGACCACCCTGACTGGCTCTTATATGATGGAGTCCTCGTCAGAAAGGTGAAGCATGACAGCTGAGACTGTCCTTATGTCCCATATGAAGCAAGCTATCAAGGTGCTAACATCAGAAGTGAAATTGTGCGCATTACTCATGAACAAATTACACATATAGGTTGGCAGAAATGTTTTGAATATGCTTCAAGACACTTCTACTGGCTCTCCATGAGGAACGATTTTAAAGACTATGTCCGCAGATGCCACCTATGCCAGCTCAACAAGCAACCTACCACTGTCCCTGAATGATCAGTCACCCCCCTCCCTGTCCCCAGGCAGCCATTTTCATCCCTTGCAATTGACTTTGCAGGACCCTTCCCTAGCGATTCCAAGCTTGAACGCATCATGGTTGTCATGGATCGATTCAGTAGCTTTACCCTCCTCATACCAGTCACCCTGAACATCACAGCTATCGAAACCGCACACACCCTCATTGAGCGAGTCTTCGCCATTCATGGTTTCCCTACCTCCCTAGTCTCCGACAGAGACCCCAAGTTTATCTCACGCTTTTGGACACAGCTTATGGTGAATCTCAATGATGATCTCAACATGGCTACAGCTTACCATCACCAGATCAAAGGACAGACTGAGTGCAGAATCAGAACTGTTCGCCAATGCCTTAGGAACTATGTTAACCCTAAAGGAACCAAATGGGTTCGCCACCTACCTCATATCCAGACTGCAATCAATGCAGCCCCCAGCGATAGCACAGAACTCTCTCCCTTCGAAATCACCTTTGGCAGAGTACCAAACATCCTTCCAAGTGTCAGAGTTCTCCCCACTTCAGTACCAGGAGCAGACGAGATTGCTTCCCAGATCATGAAGAACCAGCAACTCGCCAGAGATGCCCTCAACAAGGCCAGAGCTGGCTAAACCACCTCCAGCGAAAACAGAAGTAAGGATGGACCCCCAATCATCCTTAACGAAACTGAAGTTATCCTCAAGTCCGCACCCTATGTCCATAAGGTTGGACGAAATCACAAGCTAGTTGGACCATGGTTAGGACCCTTCTCAGTGAGTGAAGGACCTGATAGACATAACAACTACAAACTCATACTCCCTCCAGTGATGTCAGGAATCCACCCATGGATCCATCGCAGCCATCTTCGCATTTACTTAAGACCAAACCCCTTCGCCTTCCCAGGAATACCTGAACCCATATCCAAAGAACCTGTCACCATCGATGCCAGTGAACAAGAGCAATGGGAAATCGAAAAGATACTCAAAGATCGAATCTATCGCAGAAAGAGACAGTTCTTGATCCATTGGAAAGGTTATGACGAAATGGAAGGAACATGGGAACCCATCTACAACCTAGAAGGCGCCAGCACCCTCATCAGATCCTACTGCTTCGATACCTACAATGAATCTATACCTTTCAGACTCCCTGGGTCCCATGGCGAGACTTTCTCTGCCTGGACACTTAAGAAACCCGACTATGCCCCCCTCTCACCTGAGCTTGACCCTGATGGATTTTGGAAACCACTTCAAGACTCAGACTACGCAGAATCCGATACCAGCACAACACTCTCCACCTTCGACGAATCTGAGATGGAAAGCTAACTGCTTCATGGTATTGTCTTCGCTACTATGGGGCTTATAAAGGTGTAAGGTCCTGACACCAGTGATGGATATATGTTTACTGATTAAGTTATATGTTTTGAAATTGAGTGGAATGCTCCAAAGGCGGGTTGGTCATTAAGCCCTTTAGGATATTCCTTATAGTTTTTGTTTATTTTTATTTCTTTCAAGGGAAATGTAACGGAATCCTACTATGTTTTTACTATTACTACTGACTTGAAGTTGATTATTACTTATTTGGGTTTATACCTCATAAGCGCTACTATTTGGTTGTCCTTTCGTACTTGGTTATGACTTCCTAACTGCTTATTCTTTCCTTGTTTCGCTTATCACTACCCCTCCTTGCTTCTACCCATTTAGGTATCGCTATCCTCCTACTATACCTACTGGATTTGTATAGTAGCGATCTCTTGTTCCTTCCTGGATGGATTCCATTACTTGTTTTGTTAGCTCTATCCTCTCGCTTTAACCCTTTGTTTTCGGAATATGGTTACCTTGTTATTCTTCCTCTCTTAGCATGTTGTTGGACAGTATGTTTGCGCTTTTGTTTAGTTTTCCTAGCTACAATCTTTTGTATTTAAAAGAGCCTACAATCCCTTAAGGATTCGGACTCGCAAGCCTCACAGGACTATCATCTTTAATACTACAAGTTGAACGGTCTCTCTATCAGTTCAATACCTTTTACCTTGTCTATTGAAGACCTATCCATCGACGCTTCTCCCCCTATCCTAATAGTATTTTCAGGGTCCCTTTGGGATTCTCGAGATACTTGGGAGTAGGTTACACTAATGTAAGTTATTAGTCCAGTGCATAGTTATATTTTAATGAGAGTTTGTACTTCAATATAACCTTACCTTACTGCTCAATATAACTTACAAGTAGAATGAGTGATATATTTCAATGGAAGCATTTACTCAAGGAATGTAAAAGCTCAATTGGACTAGGCTATTAATGTTGAATAAATATGTATAGTATATAATAATATATAAGGTCTATTGAATATATTCTATTCCTTGCTATCTAGTTGTATAAAATAATCACTCAGTACCACAATTATCAAGTACTCATAACCTTCTTCTGATTTATTGCAAAAGGTATATCCTAGCCTAATACTCTCTATCCTCTTGTTTTAAGCTTATGTTTTAAGAATCTAAAAGTAAATCCTATATCAAGCACGACAGTTATGCCACCAATATCATTTGTCATTTTGCTCAGTTAACGACTTAGAGAACATCACTATGAGAATATAGAGATCAGAGTACAGTATGTACTAGAACTTTTAACAGAATTAGAAGAAGGAAATCCGAATCTTAGAGCAGGTGCTCACAAGTATGAAATCCATGTATAATACCTTCAAGTATGGTTCTAAGGCCTTCTATCAATGCACCATAGACTATCAACAAATCAGAAGCTATCTAAAGACTCAGAACTAGCTGTATATTAATACTTTGACTAGCTAGATAGAATTAGAATAAATACACACTAGCTAATAGTTGCTAATTATATGAATCCTATCTTTCAATATTCTCATTCCAGTTTACCACTCCCACTAGTAGTTGGAATAGATTGGACTTGCCAATTTCTTGTTCATTATAGCAAATACTTTATTCATAAACAATATACTATTGGCATTGACTGAAAAAATCTATACCATATATAGGCAATCACGGATTGCCTTAGGAGATACCAGTGAACTTGTATAAGTAGAGTCTTGAGATATGTGATTAATACAATTTCGATGAAACTAGTTTCCAAAATAGGGTTGAATATGACTAGTAGATTATTACCAGGGAGACCTGACAGTAATCATATTTAGAAAGCACTACAAACTAAAAGCCCATTTCAGTATATGATATGATTAGTACTTATAAGGTTCTCCTGCCTCCATTATTAATTATTCCAGGAGTTATTTCCTAAGACCTATAGTATATAGCAACAGCTATATCTGATAATTATCCTGTTAAAACATCTGACACTGAGTAGAGCAATGATGATTTGTCAATAAAGTAGCTTGTATATTTCAAATCATTTTCTCAGAGGTATCAAAGTGGCTTTTATCAAGACCAACCTCTGGACAGTTTGACTTTGTAATATAGAAAGAAGTTTATCGATTATACTGATAATCAAAATATTATTGTCTTTTGCCTAACTCCCTATAATAGCCGCCTCCTTTAATTACTTAATATAGTTATATTTTAACCCTATAAATATTTTCATACTGAGGCAGTTGAAGCTGCTACTAATACCTGTTATGCTGATTTCTACAATGTAGAATTTTTAAATACTATTGATTCCATAAGGCAATAACTGTTTCAACTATCTATTATCCTATCTGCCTTTAAGCTAACTGGCCTTGTTTCCTACAATTCAGATTTAGTTATATCTAAGTTATATGAAACTATTCCTGCATTATCTTCTAGCTAACTAGTTATATCAAAATACTTATTCTTACTAACAGTTCCTCCAATAATTCAATGGCTCAGGCAAAAGGAGGAAGAATTAGATTAAGATTTCCAAGATTTGTTTCCTTTATATCAGCATTGAATTAAAGTAGTTCTAGAGGATATTGGTATAGACATAGATAGGGTATTGGCTTTAGACTATATGAAGTATACAAAGGCAGATGATAATGGTAGGTCTGCAAGATATTACTCTTCAAACTAACGGTAAGTTCAAAATGGAAGTGTTTTAATTTCCTTATAAGCCTGTTAATTGTCTAAAACCACTAAATACAGAGGTGGAAAAGGCTGATTACAGCTATAGTGGGCTGAAAATGCAAAGGAAAGGAGTTAAAAAGCAGAGTACACACCCTTGCTCAATGATATAAAATAAAATATAAAGAATAGCCATTATCTTCAATCCTACCAAAAGAAAAAGAATAAAAAAAAGGTTGTAAATATTATCATTATGAGTAAAAAGCAACAAGTAAGGTTGGAAAAAATATATAATAGTAAACTAGAATATTTTGTATATGATACTATACATACCTGAAATATTATATTAAGCCACAATGTCAATGAGTAGCACCATTATCTTGAGCCACAATATTTAGCCATAAAGCTATGTTGAGCCATAAGTCATATTGAGCTGGGAGATACTCTTTGAAGTACCCTCAGTTATGAGATTGCCAAAATTCCGAGGTTGAGGATACCAGTCACAACCTAGGCACGAGTAAGTAGTATAATAGTGCAGGTATTGGGCATGCAAAGATCTCCCAAGATGACTTTGAGAATGCTGAACCTCAGGCCTGAACCTCCACAGCTCAATCATACCTCTACATCTCTGGTGTTCGCCCTGTGAGTCAACAAAGGCACCTTGAACAGTCGATCACTGTCTCAGAAAATCCTAGTATTGGAATACATCTTGTAAAACTGTATACATTATCGCTGTCTATCTGACCTGATGTTGTCTGCAGGGTATAAAGGAGGGCCTGTCTGGCTACTCAACCCAGCCAGAATAGAGCAATTCCGTTAAAAGCTTACTGAGTTAGAGTTATTTGAAAATAAGTGAGCCCAGGTAGTCCCTCAGGGGATGGGAGCGTTATAGGATGTAGGCTACTCTGGTAACTATCAAGGGTCTGCTGATGCCCCAAAATGATTCCATCATGGTCGAAGGACCAATCGGAATATGTAGATAAGGAGAGGCAGTGTAGGTGAGAAGGTATTAGACTAATCGTCGACAGAACTTATCCTGAAAGCTACCTGCAAAGTCAAATAAGCCAGTACAAAGCAGACATGGTCAACAGCTATGCTGGCCCCTTGGTGTTCTAAGGAACTATTGGCCAGTTCCAAACTTGCCAGTATAGTTTAAACAGCAAAAGAAGGTCTAACGTCACCTACTGAGCGGGGTAGCACACCCATAGAGAAAGAGGAGCTCCGATGATACCGGTAGCTATATGAGCAAGAGAAAAATCCGCCTCAGAGGATGTTCGTAGTAGGATTGGAATAGAGTAAATTGGGAGGAACAATTAATTTGTATAAGATATAGATGAAGTCCGCAAACACTCACAGACAGGATAGAAATATCGAATTGCCTGCTGAGCTTTATCCATCACCAACCAATGGAGATGAGATCTCTTTAATATAATAAGTTTTACATAAAAGTTTTTACCTACTTTACCTGTAAGCCCTCCTAGACAATCTCTGTGTACAAAGAAAGGATTAAAAGTCTAGCTAGATTTGCTTGACCTTAGAATCAACTACCCTTAACAACAGGTCTTTCTTTACCTTCTAACATGCTCGCCTATCAATACTTAAATGATATCCAATATTGGTCCTGCTCCACCCAGCCTCTCGTAGTATGAATACACTTATGCATTAATCTTAAGTCGTTTCACAGTGCCTGAAACCCTCTGGCTGTTGTTTTCGTGTTCCTTTTTACTTCATGTCAAGATGTTTATACAGTGCCCGTAGTATAGTTGCAATTCCTCATCCACTATAGTATCCTTCGGATTTGGGCAAAATTGCATGGGTGAGACCTTGTACTACTATGGTCGATATACCCCTACCCCCAAGTACTCTGATTTCTGGCATGCTTAGCAGGCCCAATCTAATTTTTCTTTTTTTTTGTTAAATCCATGGTTTTAATTGTACTAAGTACAGGAAAATCCTGGCATTCACCCTGAGGTATGGCCTAAAAAACCCTCATAACATAGGAAACTTCACCTCCCCCATAATATAACAAATAACAATCGAAACACTATCATACACATCAAGTGATTAGCCCTAGGGCGAATTTTAAAAATCACGACCTCAGGTCTGAGTCTCTCGTAAAAGGAAAAATTCCCAACCTAACCGGAAAATTCAACCTATTCTGTATTACAAAGGAAACAAAACCCTTCATCAGGGCTTTCCCCTTATCCCATCTTTCCCATAGGGCAGAGCCTGTGCTTATGTCAAACATCCTCTGATCTACCCCCTCCTTTAGCCAAGCCAGGCCAGGCATTCAGTAATCACGTGTTCGAAGGTCTGGACTGACTGTAGACATAAGTCACAAGTCGGATACTGATACTAGCTGGACCAGCTTGCCTGCCCTCGTAAATAACTCTTGTTCAATCTCATCTGGTGGATCCTACTGGCCTGAAATTTCAGAAGAATCATCAAAGTTCAGCAATCGCGGTACGGCCGTCGATATATATAGTATTCTGGGTATGCTTCCTGTACCCATGCCCTATATACCTCTTTCCTAACCCACTCCCTGGCCTCGATATACACCTACGCGGCGTCCTCTTGTACTATCGTGAGTCAGTTTCGCTTTACCAGATAGGGCCTTAACTGGTATATCCCAGTAGCTGTGGCCCCTATTTTATCAATCGGGAGGCAGATCTGGACCGAAGTGGTAGAAGTTGAGTCCTAAAACTTTGGGCGTTGACCACCACTTTTGTTGTAAGCTTTCCTCCTATTCCTGGGGTATCGGAAGCTTCCCCGGTATGGGAAACCCCCAGGCAGCATTGCGGTTGCGATGAAATTCCCTGGGATGGCAGATGTTATGCGGACTGCTGCCATCAGGGACGCTTGTAGCAGGTAGAGGCAGACCGGTGCTAAACACGCCTCAGCCGACAAAGCCGTCAGATTGGTAGAGAAGAAGGAGTTGGTAATCCATCTAAGGGCTCCCTTCCTAAACATATGCATCTTTTTCATCATGTTAATGCTTGAGGTGAGCATCGCCACCCTATAAAGCATGGTTGGCAATAGGATTCCCTTAGTCAATCTTCTCGCCCTATAGGGCATGAGTCCTTTTTCTGGCATCGACAATCTCTGAATTTTAAAGAGGGCTGCCAGTGTAACTGCCAGCCTTTTCCTAAAGTGTGTCTTTGTTTCTTGGTTTTCGCCCAACCAAAAACCTAGCCACTTTATTACTCTCCCGGCCGGCTGTATAACGTGATACTGAAAACTTATCGTACACTGAGAGACCTCTTGCATCTCTTTTGGCGTTCTCGAGTGCACCAGCTCTGTCTTGGCGATGCTGAAGAAATGGTCCACATCCTCAGCTCTACTGATAATCCTATCCACCTACCTCTCCATCAAACGCGAATTCCGGTACCATGAACTGGACGCAACCGTAATTTGAAAGTCGTCCATATAGGAATTAGAAAAGCTCTCTTCTGGGTTATCTGCCGTGTGTAGCCCACACACATATATCAAAAATAAGAAGGGGGATAGGCAGGAGCCTTGTGGGATCCCATGATCCATTATATATTCCGTTACTGAGCTGCCCAGACAGGCCAGTGTAACCTTTCGGAATACAAAGAAAATCCGTATCATCTAAGCTATGTATGTCGGGACCTCCTAGTTTCTTTCGAGGATCCCCATGAGCTTCTTATAGTCATCATTGTCAAAACCCCCTTTCACATCCAAGAAGACTGTTGTAAACGGTATTGGTTACTATTGCTAAGACTGACAAGGCTAACAGACACTAGCAGGGCTAGTAAGGGGTTAGTTGGTTTTGTTATTGGTTTCAAGTATCGTTTGATACTTAGTTTGTTTTATGTTGGGTTTCATGTGTCAGGTTGATACCCGATATGTTTTATGTTTTGTTTCATGTATCAGGATGATACATATTTTGTTTGCAGTACCGTTTAGGTGCATGAGGCATTTGTTTGATTGGAGGACTTTACAAGCGGAGCTTGGTTATGTCCGTTGATTGGAAATCAAATGGAAGAAGATGGAAAGCTTTGAAAAGCGAGATCATGTATTTAAATACTGCCCCTCTGGAGCTTAGAAAGGGCAGACTTCGACAGACAGAGTTTTCAATATACTTGGTTGAGCAGTTACTTCTTTTCAGTTCGCACGAAACCACAGCAAGTAAGTCTAGGACTTAGCAAAGCTGGCGATATAGTAATCGACGGCTGTTTGACAACCTATCGAGATCTCCGGTAGCTATCACTCACTTGAAGTCCTGACAGTTTGGGATCTGAGTTAGTTATCGTTATACCTTACTGAGACGCATCCCTTTGGTGCCTGATACACCCAGGGAGGCGTTACATTTTTTTAACTTCAACAAGTAGTTGAGTTAGAAGCATGCAGAGGTTAGGAAACCTCAGGCTTGCAAACAGTTGCCCAGAATAGGTGACGAGCGACTTCAGACGAGGTCAGGTAAGCTGATCCTGCGACAGGAACTTACCAAAAAGAAAGGCAGTCAGAGCTCCAAAGGTGAACAATCTACGGCATCCAGCTTAAAAGTAGACGAAGCAGGAAGACAGTTATCCAGAGACCAAGCAAAGCAATTGCTAGTGGAATCAGCAAAGGAACTAGCCTAAGAGAAAGTGAGAACTCCAGGATAGTTCCCCGGTATGCCAAAGGGATTGAAGGGAAAGCAAGTAGCAACACCCAAAAACAACCCAAACAGCTCAGACAGCGAAGAGAGCTCAGATAGCTCTAGTGATTCAGACGCTATGTCGAATCCAGGACCTAGTAATGCGCCAGTGGCTAGAGAACCAACACCAACAACTACAGTGAAGCTTAGCATCAGGGTTCCTATACCAAAGAACTTCAGTGGTGAAGGAGAGGACCTTAAACCAGAAGCGTTCGATCGTTGGTACCAGTCAGTCCAGTTATACCTAAGACTACACGGAGTCAACTCCAAAACAGACAGAGCGGGAAACTATTGGATACTGTACACAGAAGGGAGAGCTCAAGAAGCAGCTTTCCAGGCGGCAGAAAACTATGGCGAAGACTTAACCAGAGATCAGCTTATTGATTGGTTAAGAGAACGATTCCAGTCATCCAGACAGAAGGATGACCTTTACAAACGATTCCACGAGATTGAGTAAGTCAAGAATGGGAAGACGCAGTGCATCACAACGGTGGCTACAGACCTGTTGATGTACCGATCACGACTATCAGAAGGCACCATTTCTGAATATGCCTTCATCCAATGGTTTTTCCAATGTATGCACACTAGGCTAAGGCGAGATATCGAGACATAGTATAATTCTAGCGAAACAATCCAGACCACGATAGCCTATGCAGAGAGAGTCTATGCAATCCTCCACGATACAGGAGCCTATGGAAAGGAAAAGCAGAAAGATCGATACAAGGAAGACAACTCCAAGAAGGACAACAAAGCTCAATGGTAGAAAAAGGAATCAAGCAAAACGAAGACTCCAAGGGAAAAGGGAGCATGCTTTACCTGCGGAGGTAAAGGACATATGGCAAAGGATTGTCCCAACAAAACCAACAAAGGCAAAGGAAAGACACACAAGAAGGAGACATCATCGAAACGAGTTGAAGAAGCCAGCAGCGAAGATGAGGTATTTGTCAATGCCTTAGAGGTCGAGACCAATGCATCAGCACAGAACACGCTACCCAAGGGTGATAAGAGCCACACAGCATTGGAAGGAACAATCCTGATTAACGGAAACAAGCGAGAGTCCTATTTGATACAGGAACAATAGGAACAGACCTATTAAGCGCAACCTTTGTGACTACACATGGAATTCCATATACCGAAATGGCAACTCCTGCAACCATTCATATGACTATGAAAGGGTCACGATCTGAATCCCAGAAAGAATGTAACGTCAGCATAGCAATTGGGAAGATGAAGACTACTGGAAATAGAATGATGGTGGGGAACTTAGCCAAGTACGATGCCTTGATTGGAATGCCATTCCTATCGCGAAACAAAGCATCGGTCGAATGTGGAAAACTGAGGATTCATTTTCATGACCATAAGATATGGGTAAATTGCATACCAACAAGTGTAAGATTTCGAGCAGCTGTGACAAGCACAGAAGAGATAATGGAACAATACCCGAAGGTAGTCCCAGATCCGATTCCTGAAAGGTTACCACCTTTAAGGAAGATCAACCACCGAATCAGATTGAAGGATCCAGAGAATCTGAAGACGATGCCAACATACTCAGTACCAGAAAAGTACGAGATTCGACTCAAGGCATGGCTGGACCAGAAACAGCGAGAAGGAGTCATTGAAAGAGCAGAAGTGCCAGGAGCAGTACCGATGTTTTATCAGTCAAAGGGAAGACTGATGGCAGGATCAGATGTTTAGCGGATCTTACACCGAGAAATGACAATACGCGGAAGGATGATGAACCTATTCCGTACCAAAGGAGATTACTCAATGCACTAGCAAGGGCGCGATACAGGAGCAAGATTGACCTAAGCGATGCCTATTTTCAAACCAGAGTGGACCCTGACGATGTTAAATATAACAGTTTCAAAACACCCGTTGGGGGTTTCATCAGCAAGGTTATGTTACAAGCAGACATGAATGCACCAGGAACATTCATGAGGATCATGTCAGATCTACTCGCCGACTACCTGGGAGAATTTGTGTGGGTGTACATCGACGATATACTCATATTCTCCGATACACAGTCCGACCACTTGAAACACATTGAAGCCGTCTGTGACAAGTTGGAAAAAGCGGAGTTCTTTGCAAGCAGAAAGAAGTCGGCCTTCTTCGCTAAAGAATTACAAGTACTAGGCCACGTAATCGACAATAAGGGGCTTAGAGCATCACCTCAAAAGATCAGGAGGATTGAGGAGTGGGAAACACCGAAGAATAAGAAGCAACTTCAGGAGTTGATAGGGTTGGTAAATTACATTAGCCAATTCCTACAACACATCTCACTATCACGGCACCCTTGACAGACCTTACCGGAAATGAGGAGTTTGTTTGGACACCAACACATGATCAATGCATCGAGAATGTGAATGAAATCGCCAAACAGAACCAGGTCATGAGATCAATCAAGCACACCTCAGGACAAAAGATATGGCTCATTACGGATGCCTCTGACTCAGGGGTAGGTGCTTGGGTAGGACAAGGAGACACACCTGAAACGGCAAGGCCTGTGGCATTGCACAGCAGGAAATTCACCCACTCATAAATGAATTACGGAACTACTGATAAGGTGGCACTCGCAATTATGGATGCCTTAACCTCCTTTAATCACATTCTTGCAGGACATGAATTTACGATCATAACTGACCAGCAACCATTGGTGAACCTGAAGACAGCCAAGAACCCCTCACACAAGCAGCTGAGGTGGCGAACCCATTTGCGAAAATACGAGGCAAAGATATGTTATAGGCCCGGGAAGGGAAACTATTTAGCAGACGCCCTTTCCCGTCTTTATGAGCAATTTGATCCAGAACCAAACTACGCTCAAGACCCTACCAACGAAGAAGATTCAAACCCTTATAACATACCTTTTACATCCTCAAATATGTCGCACTTTGAACTACTTCCTGTTAAGGAACCACTTTCATCAGATAACTCAGACTGCTCTATCAGGGCAGGAAACGATTGGGGAGACTGAGTCACCCTAGAGATTAGCGATGATGAGAGTGTAACCTACTCCCAAGTATCTCGAGAATCCCAAAGGGACCCTGAAGATACTATTAGGATAGGGGGAGAAGGGTCGATGGATAGGTCTTCAATAGACAAGGTAAAAGGTATGGACCTGATAGAGTGACCGTTCAACTTGTAGTATTAAAGATGATAGTCCTGTGAGGCTTGAGAGTCCGAATCCTTAAGGGATTGCAGGCTCCTTAAATACAAAAGATTGTAGCTAGAAAAACTAAACAAAAGCGCAAACATCCTGTCCAACAAACATGCTAACAGAGGCAGCATACCAAGGTAACTAGATTCTAAAAACAGAGGGTTAAAAGCGACAAGATAGAGCTAACAAAACAAGTAATGGAATCCAAAC
>QFET01005223.1:4510-24797 GCA_003316355.1 Tuber calosporum | reverse complement strand
CTTTTAGGGACATTGCTACGGTAATAGAGTTCGCTGTGGCCGGTTGCTGGTTCCGGGCACTCAATTTCACCCCAAGTTAGAATCCTACGCCTGCCTATGTATGATACTGTACTCCTACAGGAGGCCTTGGTTTCCCCGCTATGAGACTCGTCATAGCCTGTGGCACTTCAAAACCTCCAGATAACAGCCTCCTTAACTGGTCGGTAGAGAAAGGCTTTGTCTCTGAGGCTCTAATCTGCACTTGTTAGCGATTTCCCACTTTGCGCAACTTTGGTCTGGCTGCCCCGACATTCTCTCCTCTCTCCCAGCTTCCCACGGATACGGGTGGGAGTGTTAAGTTGACGTCCCCAAGACTCATCAGTCATCATTCCCCCCGACACCCCTCATTCATATTTGGACTCGCTATGTTACCGGTACTCGAGCATGGCATGAACACTGTAAACACGGCAAACCGAGTGCAAAAGAATGCTGAAGGCGTTCCATGCACCCACGCCAGGCTGTCAGACAGCCTGTTTCCCATCTACTGCTGGTATCCCTGCCACCCGGCCCTACAGCAGAGCCCCGCCTTTTTCGGATGCGCCAACAGAACGAGGTCTTATCCCGCTTATAACCAGACCGGCCACCATACTTGCACAGCACCACGTGCCACCGCCAGCCTCTCTCACAGCGGTAGCGGCGGGGGGTGTTCCCGGTTCTGTGCCATATAATGACTGTGGTTGAAATACGGTGGGGAAGTTCAAAGTTCTCGGCACAGCAACCATCACTGTACGAGTACACGGTGTACAGTACTTCTTTCACAGAAAGTGAGTTTTTTCAAGTGCCGATTCTTCCCGAGCTGGTACGATACCTATTGTAACCT
Organism: Tuber calosporum; assembly: GCA_003316355.1. Lineage (NCBI taxonomy): Eukaryota > Fungi > Ascomycota > Pezizomycetes > Pezizales > Tuberaceae > Tuber > Tuber calosporum. Next base: position 23,938 of record QFET01005223.1, on the reverse strand, counting down.
GAAAGGTATACCTTGGTCGGCAACTCGGAAATACATCTAGTGGTTGAAAGACAGGGCTGTACGTTGTTGGTTTACCACTATCATCATACAAGTGCTCGAGTACAGTACCGGGAATGTGCTTTCGTGCAAGACAGGGATTATTTCGCATGTTAGCCAAATTAACTGTGCCAGGTCCCAAATTGCCACATGCAAACATCTACAGCAAATACCGGTAACGAAAGGTAATTGGTCAGAGCCTCCAGAAGGGCGAATCCCATTCCTACGAGAAGATACGGGTAACACCGATCGCCTTGCTATCGATCGCCTTGGTGTCCGAGTACAGCATGGCATCGTAACACAACACGGAGTAATAGTGTAACTTGTACTCTACCTGTACAAGTATGTGCCACCCCGGCCTCGGTAAACTTCAGACTGGTTTGGTTCGTAACACCTTGGGTTCTCGAAGGATTGGAAGACCGAGTGATGTATTATGAAACCAGCGCATAGTCAGCATGACACTGGCATCGCCGTTTTCATACCCTCCATTATACCCAAGAGCAATGCATATTAGTGGCAGAACTGACAGAGTCTGTTAGATGGCTGTTTTCGGATGTGCCTCTAGGGATATTGTAAATTTTTATCATAATTTGCTCCCCACTGGGCAGTGGAAAGAGAGGTTCAATGAAGCACTCTTAAGGGCTCGTAGTATTTGGAGGGGTGTGGGAGCTTTGCGGACGCGACTGTGTATATCGCAGGAAAGAGCTGTTTTAATAATAATACAGAGACATATGAAAGAGGGTCTTATTGTTGTGCATGTGATGCGTGTAAAGGGGAAATATAACCCAAGTGTACCTGTACCGTGCTCATACCCTTATCCATCCTTTTAAACATCCCGTCCAAAGATAACAATGTCATAATATATACAGTGCCTCCCTTCCCCCCCATCAACCCGCCGTAATTCCCAGAGGAGAGTGCTGATATGTAAAGGAAAAAAGGAAAGAAAAAAAAAGCAACAAAGTAAACTCCATAGTGTAATGTAATGTAATGCCATGTAATGTGAATCCCCCACTTATAGCCTATACGCTCCTAACCCCATCAAGTGCGGTATCCATCCTCTCATCGTGGCCACCCCAAGGTCATAGCAAGTGCCAACATGATAACCCCACCCAGCAGCGCCGCAAAAATAACCAGTAATAAAGCTCTTTTTTTGATGGCCTTCCACGATCGCCGGGGCTTTGCCTGCGCAGCTTCAATGTCGGGGGAGGTAATGGTCCAATACGACTCCGCGATTTGACCCTTCTCCTCGTCACGCACTTGTTTTCGCACGACGGGGACCAGGTGCAATCTCACAGGCCGCCTGCGCTCAGCCACTAGGTTTCTCAAGCGTCTGGAGAACCGTGGGGGGTGAAAGCGTGGGAGCTTGGCATAATCCTTTGGTAACTGGTATCGCTTATTTGTTGTTGGCGGGTGGGCATGGCGATGGTGATTCATCTCTAGCTCTGCTTCTGTTGGGGTGTCTGTGTACGGGGGGAGAAGGTACCCTTTGGTTTCACTCCCGGTCTCGCTTTTGGTCGACGGTGACGATGGAGTTCCCGACTCGCTACTGCTGCAGGACTTTATAGATATCGCGCTGCGATTGGAATCGTAATGAATATGTGGTGGAGTTGTGGACTCTGCTTCCTCTGGCCTGTCCTCCTGGAGGTGGTGACGATGTGGCAGTGGTGGAGGTTTATCCTTCCTTTCGAAGAATTGCAGGAGGTAATCTCTTTGAGAGGATAGAGAAGGGTAGACATTGTTGATGTCGGCTGGCAAGTGGTGGCTGTGATTAATAGCCGGGTAATGTCCCTGATTCACCGACGGTGGAAATCGCGGTGGGAGACCGGTAAATAAGAAGGGGAATTCATCGATTGTTCGAGCGATCGTTTCGAGAGTTGGTGAATTGATTGGCCTATCCATTCATGTGGCGGCTTGGGGGAAGTCTTTTTTTCCCACTTTTTTGATCCGGTCAAAGTGGGTGGAAATAGATAGTTACCTCGGGATTTTATTCCTTTGGTTATCCAACCCGGAGCGAACGTAGAGAAGAAAGGAAGATAAAGTGTGGAAAGAGGAGAAGTGGAATAGAAGAAAGAGCACTTGGTGCTGAAAAAACAGAATGAAACTGCGACTGAGGGCATAGGGCGGACCGTCGAGGAAGAAATAGGAAGAAGAATGGGGACCAAAAGTTATTGAGCGTCACTTTGGGGCACTAAGCAAGACATGCCCTGCAGAGCCGTTTTTTAGTTAAACCATAGGGTAGCCTAACCTAGATAGCACTCCCATGCAATAATTAATAGCGGAGCCGAAAGTATCATTGCTGTCCATACCTTGGTTTGTCATAGGATATGATACGTTGCGATCTCGCGTTGCTTAATTTAGTCAGAGAGCCATACTCGAGTACTGTAAATTATGGCAGGGGGAGTTCGTTCATGGATCCTACATACCTTCTTCGTCTCAACAGTCCGGTTGCCGGTAAGAAGGGTTGGCTAAAGGAAAGCGCCCAGCCAAACCTGGGAATTAGCTTTAGTTTCGGAGCCTCAAAGGTCCTGGAACTGAACCCTATCCTTGGCAGAAGATCTTCCGGGTGGCGGGATTAGAGTTGTTTCATCTATTTTTTACTCCCGAAATTCTCTCTTCTGATGGGTCTTGGTGCCCTCGGAAAAACGAAGACAGAGAATGAGTAAAAAAAAATGATTATATTCGGATCCAAGTGAACACCTCGAGTATCGGGTTCTTCCAGAAGTCTCACCAACCTTCCTGGTTATGTGTCGGATCCGGGTGTTCGGGTGAGGGGGTACTTCGGCCCTTGTGGCGGATTATCATGGTTGAGAAGGTCCTATTATTGAAGCTTTGGGTGGTTAAAATGGCGGTACTATAGGGGTGAATTTGAAACTTGAATTTTTTTGTTTGACAACACCCCCTCTTATTTGGCTTGGAAACCAATGTTTTCATAGGACTGGCACAGAGTGGTATTCGTGGTCCCTTGTAGTTGTTGTCTAGAAACATCTTCAGCTTTACCATAATATAATATAACAATATTGGAGAGGTTGGTTTTCAGTTTCTCTCCTCGACACGAAACTTTAGACAAGATTAAGACTGAGCACCGGGAAGGGAGGTGACAAACATGAAATGGACTCTGACGGAGACTGATCGCCTTTCCTTCTTCTTCTTTTGTTCTTTTGTCCAGCCCGGTGTGAATCTTCCTCGCACGTTCTGTACGAGAACGATCCGCCAAAATGTGATTTGAAGTATTGTTTTCCTTACAATATCGTGTACTCGAGCACGAGAATACCGATAAGCCTTCCTGTCCTCTCTGCTGGACCTGAAACGCCCTTTCAGTTCCCATGAAACTCACTCTATAGCATTTGCTTGGAAAGGAATCAGGAGAAGCTCCTCAGACAATATGGTATTCTCTCAGGGTAAGAATTTCACATCATATTCTTAACGCCTTATCATGCAGAGGCCCGCTACGATAGAGGGACGGAGAGTGAGGTATGGGGGGGGAGGGGTGCTTGGATTGAACAGGGTACTATTGTTTCATCTGCCGTTTTCCAAATAGTTGATTTTTGTATAATATCAAATTTACAGAGGCAGCAAATTCTTTTTGGGGTATTTGAGATCCCCGTGCGTCCCATTGGGGTGCCGGTGCAGTAGAACACTGCGCTATACGCGCTGGCTGGCTGGTTGGCCCCGGCTTGTCGCCCGGATCTCCTTATGATGCCACGGGAAGCAGAATCCTTTCCGAGCGCCTAAGTTAGCAACACCGTTTGACAAGGTGCACCAGGGTTCATGCCTTGAGAGGAAATCGTATCCTTCCATGTTCGGAACCTCCGCCCTTCAGAATATTGTTACGTGTTTATTCTCTGGCTCTGAGGGGTGGGGGAATCTGGGGCTAGTACCTGAGCACGCTGAAGCTCTTGTGAAGTGGTTATTGCAGACTGCTGGTCTTTGTTAGGAGCTCTTTGGGGCCAGGCTTACAGGTGTGTTTGGCGGAGTTTCGTCGGAGTTGGTTCTATGATTTGCATGGGGAACCTCTAAAAACACCGATGTGAATGTGCAAGCCTCACGATGTGCACGACCTTTAACTTGAGGGTTTGACTTTCCCTCCTTAGTGACAGTCAGTACAAAAGGGAAATAATAATAATCACATCCAATTCTCGTGTGGTGCATTTTTATGATTTTTGAAACAATATGGTATCATACATTGATTAATTGCTCTGAGCGTGATATTCGCAAACTGATAGCGAGTCTGCCGAGCCGCCGAGCCGCATACATCGTCAAAACGAGATACCTCTTCGAAATCATAACAAGGTTTTGTAGTGTAATGGATAGCACTCGGGATTTTGACTGCTCGTTGAAAGTAACGCGGCTACGAGATTTCCCGCAATCTGGGTTCGATCCCCAGCAAGACCTCAAACTTTTTGGTCCGCTCTCACATGCGCCTTTCTTGCAATGTTTTAGTCTATGGTTTGGTTGGTGCGGGTTGAGACCTCAACCTTGATCTGTGTGGGGGCTTTGCAGAATAGGTATTGATCTAAATCGGCCTCGTCCCCGTACTAACTTTTGTGCCCTAGGTGAAATACCAAATACTGATTACTGGATTACTCGTATACTATATAACTCTTAAAAAAACACTAGATATTTTTTTGACACCCCACTGGTGAATCAAATACAGTACAATGAAAGAAATACAATTACTAAAGCAACCCGTATTAAAGAACACCCAGTAACCCATACGCCAATATGCTATACCGAGGACTGGAAACTCTGATCCCCTTCCTCACATATCTGCTGCCTTGACAAGCTCTTGGATTAAATTGCTCACCGCCTCATGCTCCTCTACATCTCTCGGTGGAAAAATCTTGACTTTCCCACCGGCTCCGCCACCCAAGACAAAGCCTCCACACGCCACCTTGGCAATTGTCAAAGACGCGACATCCAATGCCATAGTTCCTCGAAGATAATGCTTTAATGCCGCGTAAAATCCTCCCCCAGGGAGTTGCTTTCCGCGCGCACAAAACTTGGCAATATCGTCTCGGAGGATAGTTATAGTGATTGTTTTGAGGGTAGTGGTGGGTGTAGCGAAAGAGATCTGCGCGTCCTTCGGTGGACTATAGGTATTTGAGAAGTAGAATTCCATCGACCTTTGTAATAGCGAAGACGGGAGCGCTAGCGGTAGCGGGAGGGTATCGAATCGTGTAGAAAGGTAGCTAAGCAGCGTATCCCGGAGGGATTTAGGTAGGCGTGTTAAAAGTAACGGGAGTTTGGTAAACTCTTGGTTGCCATCTTCCAGCCCGGCCGGTCCTGGAGGCGATGACAATAATAGAGATGTGTATGTTATCTTTTCGTATCGCATCTCGATCTTGACTCCCACGCCTGCTTCTTCTTTTTCCACGGCCACTTCCTCCTCGTCATCCTCACTCGACGTTTGCCAGCGAGGTAGCACCTCCCATGTCACGGTTTTCAATCGACCCGCTCGCCCCAGTGCTTCGTCTTCGTCGTCGGGCGCAATGCGTACTCCACGAAGAACTTCGCCGCGCAGGATTTGCTGGAGGGATCGGGCGTGCGACTTGAAGTCTGATCTCGGAGGGAATTTGTGTAGAGGGGACAGATGGTGGATTGTATAGGTTACGTTGTAAAGTGGATGTGTGGGTGATTTTGAGGATTGTGGTGGATTTCTGCTCATGGTGGTGGTGGTTTCGGAGGGTTTAGCCAATTGTTTGTTTGATTTTGTCCGTCGCACTGATGCACGAATTCAGGAAGGGTTGGGATGAAATGTACGCTGGCTGGGAGCGTGAGGTGAGGCATCATACAAGCATGTCATGCTGACGGGTGCGCAAGCGTTCTGAAATTCGTCCTGAGACAGCAAAACGCTCAAGATCCCAATCCAACCCTTTAACATTTCACATCCGAATAGATTTCATCCTGCCTAAGCACTGGAGCCTTTGCCCACATCCTTCTTAGGTATTAATATTATATCCTATTTAATTTTCTAGCCAAAAAAATTCCATTACCCAATGCCCTTTTACCCTAGCCAATTTAAATACATACTTCGCGATTCTTGGCCAACAATGGATTTTGTAACCTGCACCACAGGCATACCCTAGGAACATCAGTTATCATACGAAATATTCCAATCATTTGAATACCTTCAAAATAGAATTCTAATACAGCGATCTTTCTCACGACCGTCATATACTAAATCGGGACCCTGCACTAATTCAATCTCCATGTTGTGCTGCTTAGGCAACTCACCAGTTCAAACCTTCCAACCAAGCATTTTCAGTGCACCGGACCACAACCTAGGAATCTTTCCCTAAGCTCAAATTTATTAGCCCAAGGTGCTTGCTATTTGCATTGCATGCCCTTAACATCCTATTACAGTTTTTGTGGTGTAATGGCTAGCACCCAGGATTTTGGTTTCCGATATCTAGGTTCAACCCCAAGCCAGACCTCATTCCCAACTTCCTCCCTTATTACCACATCTTTGGGGGTTATTTTTTGCGATAAAAAAAGGGTACCTATTTATCTACCCTCCTTGCTGGATCTATTTATCCCTCGGATGAGTCTCCCTCTTATAGAGCTGTAAGCCAAGGAGTTTACGATAATTAGGTGTGAAACCCCCAGACTTGGATTAGCCAGCATGGTCCCACCGGGGCGATTGAACAAGCGTTCGAAGCTGACGAAGTTGGCATCGTGCTCGTATAGATTCTGTTCTCTGATTGTTTATCTCCAGCCCTGTAGACTCCCCGCATTGATCAAACAGGGTGAGTGAGACACTGTGAAGAGACACCAATGTCATACTGCTACTATAAAATTGTATGACTAGAGGGGGCCGAGCTATTGGGCAGCAGAACTTTCGCCTCAGATAGATGCCAGGTTAGCATATTATGAAGGTATACCTTGGCGTTACTGGCCGTCCTCGGTATTCCACCACTGGGATAGTTATCTGATCCCCGCAGCATCCAAACACGGTATCATTGGTTATAATATTATCATAGCAGATCAAATTTTAGTGAAAGAGAGGGCGCAAAAATCCGAATCCTTGATTCTGATTCTTTGTCATGTTAATGTCTCGTTTCATACCTAGGGCTAAGAGGAGATGACCTACGTGGGGAGTTCAAGTCTCCCAGTCATCCGTTCGCAAAAGTGGCTTTTCCAAAGAAAACCCCTCTCATCCAAGTCATCGGGCACAGGGAATAGAGCGCTGGGATGATGACGATACTGTGGGGACAATATAACACGCTATTAGATACGGCGGAGGTCACTTTCCACATTGATCTTCCCCAGTATGTCGACCCAGTATTGCCATACTTTTAGAAAACTAACTCACCCAGGTGTGGTGAGCAATCCACAGTAATGATTCAGTACAGGCATATATTAGATGCCTTAGAGTTCAGGCTTGTGCCTCCGAAGTAGCGGTACTCCTCCAGTATATATATGTCTGGTATGGGGAGCATATATGGTACTTGGACAAGAACATATCTATCCTTTGCGGGAGGGTTAGTGAATGTGCGCGGTTTCTCCAGCCCCTTCCGCATAGCAGCCTAGCTCAATACGCACCACAAATAGAGGAGAGAAAAGACGGAAAGTGAATAAAGAAGGAAGGTCGGTCGTATCCCGCCCCATGAGAGTCTTATGCAATGAGATGTTCCAACTTTCTAGCTGAGGCTAGCCCCCCCCGTATCTTGCACCCTTACCCCCTCGAAAGAAATCTTTTTGCCCTGCAAATAATATCATAGCTCTACATTCACATATCATAGAAAATATAATCAATGGAAACCCCCAAACAAGATTCATGCTTTGCAGTCGGACATGTAAACGTAGGAAGAGATGGGATGCCAAAAAGAGTATGTAAAGGGTAAGTATAGTCAACTCAAAAACAAGACAGACAATAGCCACCGAGACTAAACAGCGAGGCGGGAGATCCGACAGAAGAGATGACGGAAAAATCTATTCGCTTTTATCCTGTTAATTTCAACCTTTTCTCTCCTTCTTCCCATTCCCATTCCCATTCCTAACCATTCATGGACTTTCCACATTTATCTCTTCCACTTCACTCCATGAAATTTTAAAATATATATATAAAGACTAGCCAGCTAATGGCTAGCTGGAGACAATAAATTAGTATCCAAGGGCCTCCAGAAACTAGTGCTCAGCTTGAACAATCCTCGAAGACTACACAACCAGCAGTTCGTTTAGGAAAGAAACCAAAGCCGAGTTGGGAGCATCAGTTCCATTGCCAATGGGAAGGAAAATAGGCAAAAAAATGCTCGAATAAAAAAAAAAAAAATAAAAGGCCCCGTCCCCGGCCCTCACTACCTCCAGTTAACTACGATACTGCTCAACACCTTTGCTCGAAAGAATTGCACTTACCGCCACGTTCGGCAAAATTTCTCACACTCCTCATCGCTCCTCAAGAATGATACCTATCAACAACGAAAAAAGAGCAAGATGGCTATTTTTTCGGAATACGCGTTCTAGAGAGGGGTGCATTATAAGGCTTTTTCTAACGTTTTGCTCCTCACCGAATAATTGGGAGAGGCCTAGAGAAGCTGCAGCGCTCGGGAGAGTATTGGGAACTTTGCGGACTTGGCCGTCCATCTCACTACCTTCGAATATTTATAGACAGTAGTTTTCAAGAGATGTTTGATTCATGGCCGGCAAGTAACATCGCTATTTCTCTTCAGTGGGTTCGACACACTCTACCCAAATGGCTTATTTTGGTCTGTCCAGTGATACGGTTATTGTCCATATCAACTGAGATGCATACCAGCCAGCGGGAAAGTATACCAATTGATCTACAAAGATGGGAGCCGAGAGATCGAACATCTGGATGGAGTGGGGAGGTTGGCAACTTTCAAAGAGGTCTCGAAGGATTAGAGGAAGTAAGTGGAGGATGTGCAAAAATAGGGTTTTTTCTTCTTAATATAGCTTCAAGTTTGCACAGTGTAATTCCTCAATTCCACATGCCCCCTGGAGTCCTCGAGCATCACGAATCCAACCTTGAAGGAGATGAGGTGACCTCGCAGTTTCCTTCCAAACCCTCTACGAGGGGTGATCCACACATCCAAAACCGCCATCAGTCCGGGAAAACCACTTCGGCCATTACAAATCCTATCGCCTTGTAAAAAACTTCTTATCCCTTCAAGGTTTTAAACTTATACCTTTGTATAATATCGAAATCCTGACCTGCTTGGAATTAGAACCCTTGAAGAGGTGACAGCTCTCCGAAGGAAAGGCTGGGACAACCTCCTTTAGAAATTTGAGCTTACGGAGCGGTACTCCAAATCAAAGGATTCTCTATGTTTGCATTTGTGTCATTCACGTTCTTTTTGAGGAACGATGCTTCGTCGATCTTGATTGATGGGACTTGGTTAGTGATTGTCGTCGTTATGTTATACGGGGATGAGATGGCAAAGACTCTGGAAAGCTTCTAATACTATACTATACGTGTACTATACAGCACATGACCCTATTTAGCGCTCCATAGAAGTGGCGTTTTTTTTCACCATATAACCTCCTCTACAAAAAAGATCTCCAAAACCGAGTGAGAAGGAATGATAAATTCCAGAGTGTAGAGGGTTCGGTATGATACAACCGAGCAAACATAACCGCCAGATACGGTACCCAGAGCACATACCGACACAGCAAGCCATCATACCCCAAAATCGTGCAGGAAGCCAGCACCACGCCAGGTCACCTCTCCAATTCCCAAACACAGACCAGGACGCCGCGCTACAGAACGAGCGAACCAGACAATCCACCACAGTTAAACCCGCCACCGTCAAAACCATGACCTGTAGATCCGAATCTGATATAGTATCCTCGAATTGGGAAAACGACATCTACATTGTGAATACGGATGTATGGGATAATTTACTGATCATCTTACGACTTTGAACGAATCGATGTATCGTTATTCAAGTATACAATAACAATATGAAGATCTACCTCACGTGTCTGTCCTATGGAGCGAATTCTACAGATGGTGAAAATGCGGTAAAATTGATAGCGTATTTGCAAATTGGCGCTTTTGAGATATGTCTTTATGGCAATATATTCGTTGCGGTAAGCTCTAGTTAGTTTGCTTTTGTGCGTTGGGTGGACAGAGAGGGTGAACACCTCGCTCCGGGAGACGCACGCATTTATTCCACAAGGACGGGGAGTTCTTCTGACCGGACGGTATGCTGGAATACCGGAAAGAACAGAGGCGGCCAGATTATACCAGTGCTCGTCCATTTTTAATCGCTATAATATTATAGTACCACATGTCGACGGATATAAATACTCACAGCGATACTACCTATCCCATGATTCCAACCTGTGTGAGACGTGCTCCTTATCCGAATATCAAATCCTGGCGAACCCCCTCCTATAAACACATACGGTAAAAGCAAATACCTAGAAGCCCTTCACAATCCGATACCCCACAACACACTACCACATCGACAATTGAAAAAACCCAACCCTCACTCTCACAAAGCCTACTCACAAGATCTCACTCGGACATAAAATCCCAATCCTGCATGCACACCACCACCACTACCAATACTCGAAACGACCGGCCAGAAAAAAAAGAAGAAAAGGAAGAAAAAATGTGCCATCCTAGCGTACACCCACCCACTTACCCATCCCGAATTTATTATCATTATTATTTTATTCGCGGGAGGGGAGATTTAAACCAGGTGAAAGATAGCAATATAGCGTTTTTTCGACCCCCGAACGTTTTTTCAATCGCCGTTCCTGTCATACTCGAGTAACTGTATGGTCGAAGGGAAGGAAGGGTATCTGAAGAGTCGGACGAATGAAAAATAATAATTATTATTATTAAAACATCGGGAAACTTTTAGCAAGGATGAAGACAATCCTCGAGGGGGGGTCATAGAAACAGGGTTCAACAATCCATCATTTTTTAATTGTGCGCATCTCTGCGCTCTCTCCACCGCCAATCCCCAGAAGCGGGACAAACAATGCCTCACATACAAGTACCTTGAACCATTCCTTCCTTCCTCCCTTCCCCACGGTCTCGACTCGACTCGACTCGACTCCTGTCCCGTAAAACACGGCAAGGGTTCAAGTACGAGTATTTAGAACAAGGCGGAAAAAAAAAGAAATGCATCCCTTTTGATTGGCCGTTGTCAGGTTGGGTATCATAATCTAGAGTGTCCCCTTCAAAGCAAGCCACCTCATTGTCAAACTTCGACGAGATCTCACTTAATCTCACTTACGGTACCATTATATGCCCCTGAGACAGGGTCGACGATACACGAATTTCACAAGTGGCGGGTAAGTTAGGGGAAAATGGTAATAATAATAATAATAATAATAATAATAATAATAGAATCTCGCTAAATAGATAAAATTAGGAGTATCCTATCAAACGTCAGGGCTCATCTCTAAAACGTCATGCTAGTGCACGACAGCGATGAACTGCGAGTGATGGATGGGTATTGAAACCTCCCGGTAGAGTCATACCGGGGGGGGACCTGGAACATTGATCCTGAAAAAAAAAGTCATTGCCAGTCACTCGTTAAAGCAGGTTGTCTTGTGCAAATATGCTCCCAGACAGAGAGAGAGAGAGAGAGAGAGAGAGAAACTCCCCTGAACCCCCTGCATTGGTGGGCCGTTAGTGCTAAGCAAGGCTCGGATATGGGGGTTACATAGACAGAGAGTGCTCGTAGTTGATGTGCCCTTGTCAAGTCAACACTATGTACTACATACCTGTTGAGCTCCCATCAAACGCTTTGATAGCACGTCACCACACTATGCATCACCCCCTCCCCCTTACCTTATCCCCAACCAGTATCACGTCTCTTCCCCCCACTTCATTGACAGGATTACGGCCCAAGTACTGCACTCAGCACTATGGCCACGGGCGATGCGAACGAAATATACACGAACGAGAACAGATGGATGATTGGGCACATGGCCTTCCTTTTTTAAACTCGGTTAGAAAGAGATTCTGGGCCCACGTCTCTCCTGTAGAAGGGGTATTCGTGTAAGGACTACTGTTAGTACGAGTACGATACCCCAAAATCTCTCTATAGAATCAGCGAACCACACGAATATGTCCCCCAACTTGGTTACCCCGTATTTAGCAAGAGAGTCACGGAGGTTTTCCTAAATGATCACTAGAATCCGCTAGCACATTTCCTCGCAAATCAAATTATACCCTGACCCACCCACACAACCGCTCTAACCCATCCACCCACCCTCCCAGAGGAAAAAAAAATCTAGAAAAAAAGAAATCTAGACTTTGGTTGGCATACTCTCCAGACTCGTATCATACTAGATCCCTATATGCAGCACCCACTTGAACGGGAAACTGATGGGCAAGTTCAGTAGGTGTTGGGCTGCTTCTTGATGCTTTCGTGTATGAAAGACATGACCCGCAAATACTCATTCAACCCAAACTCTGTCTTGCTATCCTCAGAACTGCGGGATGGAGAGAAGGAAAAGGCAAAAGAAAGCAAGAGGACACACGCATTGGGAGGGGGGGAGGGAGGGAGAAACAGATACCACTCCTTCAGGCATGCGTCAGACATTTTCCCTCGATCGACCAGATATCGGCATCGTCCTACATAAATCACAAGCGCAGTGCAATGTTATACGATATCCTTGAACCGGCCACCTTTCAAATGTAGCAACCTCCCCTCAAGCACCGATGTGACAAGGCAAATAAGGACATACCGGTACGTGCTTGGTGCTATGCTTATCTCTGGATATCATAATTCGGCAACTGAAAATGTCTCGGGCGTAGATTCCTACGCGCATAGTGGCTATGTGTCATACCTTAGAATGTCTTTGCCTCCATATTATTTTATTTTATTTTTTCTCTCCAAAGCTGATGTGGATTTCTGCTATTGAACGGGATGCCGCCAAGGCCAACAGAGCGGGAAAGCAAGGGAAATAGAGGGGAAAAAATTAAGAGATAGTCCAAATATCCTGACAAGGATTCCGTTCGTCTGCCGATCAGGTTTAACTTCTAGCGAGTGAGACGATGTGATTCCCGGGTCCCCACTCACTAGCTCTAGCGCAGATGAGCTTTCCCCCCCCGCACACATGCTTATTATGCTTTACGGGTAAATACCCACTATGGTAACGCCGATGGGTTTTCGAGTTCTCCGATTTGTGATCATCAATTCAAACACCAGTTAGTTTGCCTTCCTCACTCCTTCAAGCAGCGACAAATTACCTGCGAAAAAAATACCACCTCTCCACAGACCTATTAACTTTGAGAACCGAAGGAACCTCTTCATAGGTCATGCACACACACGCACGTACTGCTCCGTAAGGGAGCCCTGAGATGTCTCCGGAGATGTGACACGCATTAGCAACATGGTTCGCTATGAATCATGATAGGGCAAAAATCCAATTCGCCCTTCCTTGCTCCCTCCTCCCCGAACAAATCACCGTTTTCCTTCGCTAATTCGAGCTGGTTTCTTCAATTGAAATTGGCATTTCTGAACACCCAATACGGCCAGGCTGATAAAAGGGTCTTCTCTCCGATGAGAGGGCTTTCCACAGAGTGAGCGATTCCTGCTCGACCGGAGCTTGACAGCTACAAAAGACAGTCTGTTTGAAGATAAAAAAAAAATGAAAGTGAAAAGGAAAAAAAATGGTGAGAGAAATGGCACCCGGCTTTCACTTCCCGCCGATGGATGTGTTCCACGTCACAACTCGGGGCCTCCTGGTGAAATGCTGACACCCTGGTCACAAAACCTGTCGTATTGCATGAAAGTAGTGACTGCTCTGACTGCCGGTTGCTTGTGATGCAGGGAGGAAGGAGAGATTTCACACTTGTAGGAGATAAAAAGCTGTCTAGATTAAGTGATGGTAAGTGGTGAGGAGGGGGGGAGAACCCCAGTTCGAGTAAGGAATCCGAGAGGTGAGAGAAAGAAGTACTCCCAGTTCACCGAAAAGCTTCCTTTTACTCACACTAACCCGAACAATCGGTCTAGCCATCCCCACACGATCCAGAACTTCAAGCGATAACCCCATTTACGCCCCAGAGAACCAAAAGAAGCAGAGAACAGACCCACTTTGTCAAGAGTCCAGTCTGTCAACTGGAGCTTACCCCCATATCACTCCCAACAACCGATTTACCACCTACCATACCGAGTCCTCCCTTCCTCCCTTCCTTCCCCACAACTACCATCCGATTCACCTACCAACCCCACCCCAACCCAACCTCCCTCAATGAGAAAATCATTGAGGGAAAATGTTTGGAAAATGCAAACAAGTTTCGCATTCATCCATTCACCCACCCATTCGTTCTCTCTTCCATTCACGTACATTTTGTCAGAGTTTCGTTGCCCCTCGGTTCAGCTCTATCCACTCCACAATCAGTGAGACCTAACTTATTCAGTAAATGTCTTAGGTGCACGAGGAGGAACACCAAGTGAATCAGTCTTTCCGGGACAATCCCGCTTTCGTTCACGCCAAGCGGAGTGGCCCAGCGCTAGGTTCTCCCCTCAATCGTACGATGGGTCGTGTTTCTCACTCAACCTTGGGTTGGAGTGGAGTGGAGTGGAGGGAAAGGCGAGGAAAGAAAAGACGAGGGAAACCGACAGAGAGCGAGTTCTTCCCCGGAATCCTGCTAGAGGAGTCGTGGATTCCACTTCAACAAAAGCCGTTAGACAAAGCCGAAGTTTGCGTAATTCTAGCGGAAGCTAGCGAACGGACGAAGAGACGAATGGAGTGGGAATCGGACCATTTTTTTTATTTTCGTTCCCGACCCTCTATTATTATTCTATTATTATTATATCCTAGATAGTCCTCCGCTACCAGATAACGATTCAATAACTATTCTAAATAATAGAGTTTCGGCACCATCTGCTTTTCTTTTCTTTTCTTTTCTTCTCTTTTCTTTCCTTTTCCTTTCCCTTCTTCTTTTCTTTTTTGTTTGAGGTTGGCAAAAAAAATCCGCCACGATTCGCAGCTGAAAGGCTTTGAGCCAACTAATCCTGTATGGATGAGCGAGTGAATGGAAAAAACAATTATCCCTTAACTTACAAGTCAAACTCGTACTGTATGTACGAGTACTGTACAGTACGTGGTGGCGGCGAAACCTATCTTGAACCCTACCAAATGATAATCCCAGGTTATAACATATCCCCACGGACAAGTCCAGATACGTATCTCCCGAACCCAATCGAAAGACAGCGCCGCGATGGTGCTTGTTTCTCTTTTTTTTCTTCTTCTTCTTCTTCTTCTAAGCCCTCGGCATGCAGGATAACTCTGATACACGGCTCCAGCCACTGAAACTAAATAAATCCCCTTGCTCATCACCATATTGGCTCTTCTCCCTCTTATCATGGACCTGTCCCAAGTAAGAGGATAGAATGGAAGAGCACATTCACAACCCAAATCCCAGATGGAGGTTTACGATGAAATTTCTCGCCTAACCGATCCGAAACAGCTTCATCCGAATCACCACGGACCTCGCCCGGTGGACTCGGAGCACGGAGCTTCAAAGCTAAGAGATCGACAGAGATCCACGAGTGATACAGCGTGATCCCCGTGACTGGAATAAATGTTGGTGGCAAAAGAGAATCCCCCAAATGCAACAAAATTCACTCCCCCCATGTGAGCTATTTAGCCCAAGGGTAGATAACCAAATAACCGGATCAAACCAATTAATTTGATCAGAAAGAGTTTTTTTTTTCCCCTCTTTCTCCCGGTGCCCCTTGTGGAGAATAGTTGGATGAGGTTCCGTTCAGGCTGTTAGCAACATTACCGACAGCCGTTTCCATCATAGTTACAAGTATCATCGGGATCCTACCCTACCCTTGTAGCACACCCCATGAGCGAGCATACAGTAGCATCTCACCACAACCACACCACAAACAGGGATGCTGCAGTGATGATCACGCAAGCGCGCATCACCATCTTGAATAAAAAAAAATGCCCCCCGCATTTCGTCACCTCTCCCCTCGCCTCCCCAACGACTCGTTTCTCCCTTTCACCGGCCGAAATTCCAGATACTCAATTGAGACCCTTTCCTCCGACGAAACAAAAAAAGAAAAAAATATTTTCATCAGACCTAGTCAACAAAAGTAAGTCATTCTTTGGAAATAGATATGTTTTTCGAAAAAGAAAAGTGGGGAAATGGGGCGAGAAGGGGGGAGTGGGGAAAGGGAAATGAGAAGAAGAAGAAGAAGAAATTTTTTTACTCAGTGAAAGTTCGTCTTGGTAACGATACAGTAGAGAACTAAAAGACCCCAAGAGATATGTCTCAACTTCACCACTCCTGGGTTGCACCCTCTTCGCAGAGCTCCAAGTCCATCATCGAGAACAGGACTGAAGCTTCGTCAGCTGCTAAAGTCGACAATGGCGATCAGCAACAACAGCCTTTCACCAATATGCCCCCGCTGCCTCGACGCTCTTCCCACAACTACGAACACGACAGCGCTCGCTTCTCCGGCTTTTCTGCGGAGCAAGCTGCTGAACAGACAGGCAGATCAGACGGTAATGGCAAGCCGCCCCATCATGCGAGGCAAAAGAGCTTCTCTCGGGAGGATCAGAAACGCCTGGCGCATGCTTTCATGATGACTGAGGGTGACGAGAAGAGCTTCACAGAGAAGGATCAATGACTTGGTTCAAGTCCTTGCCACCCCCATTTTTCCCTTTCCCATTTTTTGCGAATTGGCAGATCGGGTAGGGGGGGGTGATGAAGGGATAAGGCAAAGTAATATTCCAAAGGGGCAGAAATGAAGGAAAGCTTTAGGGATCATGGCACATCACTCATTATATTTATTACTCTTTACGAGTCGGGAGGCTGCAGGGGAAATGCAAAATCTCCGGGATCATGACTCTTGTTCCTGCTGAAGGGGCGGCCCAAACCGCCCATAGTTTCCCTGTAAAGCTGGCACTCCCTTTTTCATTTTTTTTTTTCCCTTTTTTCCCCCTGACTGCTGCTCAACACCTCTCTCTTCTGAGTCTCAGTTTAGAAAAACGGGTAGTCATATGGGCGATGGCAAGGGTAGGGATTTGATTTTGTCTTTCCTTTCCTTTTTCCCTTTTCTGACAACCACTCAAATATTGTCTTTGACTTTCCTTCTCTGAGCGCCATGTTCTCGAGAGAAATATTAGTTTCAACATGCTTGTCACCGACGGGCATCAAATGACCAAATTCCTTGTGAATTCACGTACGGAGCTATGATACCATGATGATTTTTTTTTTTCTTTTTCCCCCTCTTCCTCACCCATTCACCAACCCGAACTCCACCTTCCTCCATCCTTCTCGCATCCGCTCGCTTTGAAAGAGGGAAAAAAATGAAATAAAATAAAAATCCCACGAACAATTTCAGCCATTCACATGCGCACGATTCGGGGGGCTGAATTGTGCGTGATGGGGAAGGGAAGGGGGTAAAGGAGGTAAAAGTGGAGTACCGGTACTCGTACCAATCATTTTGCCCAAAGCCCGATTGTTGACGGGTAATTCGATTACGCGCGTAAAAGGTTACAGTACTGTACGGCTGGCGTGCGGTGCGGGTTCTCCAGAGCTCGAATTCAGGCGGCGACGGCTGAGTGGGGGGACGTATGCTTTCTCTCTCTCTTTTTCTCTCCTTTTTGTTCGTTAGAGTGAGCGAGTGAGAGGCGTACGCCATTATGGGTGTTCGTAAGTTCTTCGGCGCCGCCTGGGTGGCATGCACAGTAACAAGCTGTTGGGTTGGGGATAGGTAATACGAATAATGTGTAGGGTTTCGGAAACGCCGTCAATAGCTCTCCAGTGGTGGTGGTGGTGGTGGTGGTGGTAGTGGTTTGCTGGGTTGCGTCTTGCTTGCCCTTGAAAAGTTACAACTACGAGTATGGTTTATTATTATCATCAATTGCGCTTTGCTCACTCGGATTGGGCTATTCACTACATTATGATAGGTCAGGGAAAAGCCAATGTTCCCATGGCACCGCATTTCGGATATATTGATAGTCGCTAAGGGGATCGATTGGCGAGGGTACGGGATCTCTGACCAACTCCCGGATCTTCCACTCTTACGGAGCGCTTGGGAACATCGAACCGAATCAGAGAGTGTGTAGATGTGCGATGTACGGTGCCCGAGGCTACGCACCAAACCGCACAGCCCCCCCCCTCCCCCTTCTCATCACCATCAATCAATCACATCACGACCACCACCTCCATCGCAACCACCGCTTCCTTCCACCTCCGCCCACCTCCGCCAGCCCAAACCCAACCCACTCTCCGGGAATCCAACGAGAAGAAGGGGACAAAGTGAAAAAAAAAAAAAAAAAGAAGCGAAGGGAGAGAAATAGGAGAAGGAAGAGAGAGGGGAAAAATAGAACAGGAAAGCGGCTGATGACGATGCTGATGATGCTGATGTTGATGATGATGATGGAGGAGGAGGGCTCTCGCCACCGCATATAGATTGTTGTGCAAGATATGCATGATGTGCCGACAGCAAGCTGATCCACCTGCAAGCAAAGCAAACAGACGCCATTGGTTCTACACGATGCGATTCCTAAAAAAGGTGCTGCGTGCCCTTTTCTTTTTCTTTTTCCTTTTCCCTTTTTTTTTTTTTTTGTTTGACGGCAGCCAGAGACACCTCCCCCCGTAGGCGAGGGAGCGGAGTTCAAATCTCAAACACCCCGCTCCATCTCAGTCAATATTGAACGGCCAAAAAGGGCGTGGTGCGATGGAGAATTGTACCGTACTTGTAGGTGGGTGGGTAATAATTTGGCTGGTATCATAATTAATCATTCCTCGAGACGCGTACCGGTATGTACTACTGAGTACAGCGCAGTAGGGTAGGGTACTTGATCGGACAAATGCTACTTTACGCTGTCCTTGTGGCGAAGAACATCCCGACGACGGCCAAACCGACTGAATGGACAAGGGCAAGACAAGGGAAGGGGAAGACTTGGTGATACAATATCGCACATTTTTGTACCTTTGTACGAGTAGTGGCGGAATTGCCTTTTTTTCTTCCCCCCCCCTCCTCTTACACCTTCTTCCTTTATTTCTTCTGCTCCTCCTCACTGTCCCCCCTGCAGCTAGGGGATTTTTTAGATGGAGCACCGGGAATTTTTTTTCCATTCCGTAGCCATCACCGTACCGGTACGGTGCTCGAGTACTTTTGTAAACTGGATCGGCACGGAATTCCACCGTGATCAATTCAAGCCCAGCGGGTAGTTACCCAATCGATACTGTATAATCCAGGGGGAGGGGGAACAGGAAGGTACGGTACGAGTACGAGTACTATGGTAATTCGGAAGCCCGGGTAAGATCAGGCACTATAAAGTTCTGTACTCGTACTCGAGTACTGTATTTGGGTTGTGGCCCAAAACGGTAGTATCACATTGTAGATGGAGTACTTGTACCGCTGTACCTACCTACTGGGAAAAAAAAAATATAAATAAATAAATCAGAACAAATCAAAGTTTGAACCCCCC
>QFET01005218.1:0-13120 GCA_003316355.1 Tuber calosporum | reverse complement strand
GTCCCAGCGCTAGCCAAATGCATTCCAACATGCTCCGCAACAGCTCTATAGCCCTCACTGAATTCTAATAACCCACTCCCTCGCACCCAGAAAATATCACAATTACTCTCGCTGGCGCGCTGGTGGGCGTATTCGAGGGCAATTTGGGTTTTGCTAGGCAACGTTAGTGCACCATCCATAGAGCGAAATGAGAAACCCATACCCCGAACCACCCAACCCATAGAGTGCGATGCGATTGTGACCCTTACATTCCGAAATCCTCTTCACCGACTCAAGGACGTTTTTGCGGCCGGTGAATGTGCTATTCCTGCCATATGGAATTAACTGATAATGCCTGGCTGCATATTCCAGGTGGGATGACATGTTAGTCCTTTGCCGGATATCTCTCGGGTAACCTGATAATACCTGCATCCCCTGCCCCAAATTCACCACTTTGGTTTCCAGCTCCAGAACTCGTCATACCGGGTACCACATTAACCGTAACAGTATTGCCATCGCCGACGATATTACCAGTACCACCGTTCCCGGCGTACCTTCCGTGGATGTTTGATTGGGATTGGACAAAGCTAAAAGGGTAGTTAGACGGCTGATTCTGATTTGCAAAATCAGAGTTACTCAAAGAAAGAGTAGCCTACTGCTCCATTGAGTTTAATACTGGGATCCGGGTCGATAAAGAGCGTTTTTCGAAGATCTAATATGACTGTAAAACAGTGGGACTTGCTGATTCAGAGCGATATCCATTTACACCCCATGACATTAGTACGGGTACAGAACCGACATCTGCTCAGCTGTGAGCCCAACCTTGCAAACAAATGTGAAAATTCGCGTCTTCAAGTCTATTGCGGAGTAGAAGCCCAGTTCGTGGTGTTCAAGTTCGGTGAAGGTAAAGGCTTTAGCCTGGTGTGTATATGGTAGAGCAAAGAATCGCTCGGAGAATCTCGAAATCAGAAAAGATGGGCTTGGGCACGAGGCTGAGGGGGGGGTTATCAAATTTATTCCTAACTAAAGAGGAGGCAGGGGTAAGGGTGAAAAAGCGGGGAAAGCAGTATCCCACACGATTTGCAGATCTGGGCATGATTGGGCCAGATCATAAGTTAGGTTAGTTACGATTTGGACCGAAGCGAGCATGCCTTTACTGTACGAGTAGTCTACGGTTCTCGAGTAAGTATTCAGGGGGAATATCGGTAAATTTATTGGATCTCATGCCGTATGCGAGACAACGACTTGAGCCTCTTGACCTTCTTGATGAGGCAGTATGATACTCAAGTATTCGAGCACACTACTTGTGTAGACCCCGTAGCCGCCCACCATTTCAATCTAGTATACTTGTGGACAATACGAACTTCTCGCCCAGCAGGTTATAGACTGCTAGCGCCTGAATACAATAAAATACGAGTAGACCCGCTTAGCCCTGCGGCCGAGGAAGCCACACCTTTGCACGTCACCCACTTTTTCTCTCATGGGGAGCTTGCAATAATCGCCGTAGTTTATCCCCAAATTGATACAACAGCAACAGCACTTGTATACTTAATTGTGTCCCTCTGGTTTGGTTTGATTTGTTTTCCTGGTACTGTACCAGTACATGCTAGTTAGAGTACCGGGACAAATCTTTTCGTCCAATGTCCTTTTTTCACCAAAAATATATATTTTCAAGTACACAATTCTCAACACTACATATATGATAACACCTCAAATTTTTTTATAAACTAGGGGATGACTATCTGTTTCCACCTCCACATGTACAAGTGTAAGGGAACAAAATTGTCTTCATCGTTCATGATTGCATCCACCAATTTTTGTATGGGGGTCTATAACAAAAGGCACAGGCAACCAATACCTGACACTTAAACAACATTTTATCCATCACTTCATAATATTTAAGGGTTCTGTAATGTTCTTCATGTTATCTAAGGATTTGTTAATGCATGGACAAATACCCACTAATTCTCATAATCATTGGGCAAGGAGAGAGGGTAGTGAAGATGTGCACTTTTGGTATAAAAAGGGCATCGGACGAAAATATTTGTCCTGCCACTGTAGGTACGGCCGACTGGCATAATTTACCGTCTGAGTCCAAGTCCGGCACGAAACTACCAATTGTATGAGCGAATATCCATGAACGATCCATATGACGGCCATGGGACGGTGGTAGAGGGAACGAATCCCGTTATAAAATCTAATAATAGTTTGAGCGTATAGTTTGAGCATATTGAAGAAGCGGAGCAGGAAAAACAAAAAAGAGAATAAAAGTCCAACTTAATACATAACTGCAGCCTAGCAACCAAAAATACTGGATAATACCATCACGATACCTCCACCCTTATACTACAAGTCCTATGCAAGACAGCATAGGAAGGGGAGGAGTCACAATTGAAATCGTAAACCACCGTGTTACCATCTCTCCTTTCCAAAGCACGAGGCCATCACAATACCACAAAATTTGACAAGACAATCACCCCCAATGACCCAATACCTGATTTTCTCTTGCCATAGAAACCCGGACAACTGGACTGCGTGCCATGTCATTGGGCTTTCCTTTCTCAGTAAGGCCCAGCTATTGTGAAAAAAGCAGTACTATGGCACATTTGTGACCTTCGAATAATCCTACTAAATAAGAACTTAACCTATTATTTTCTAATTTATCTTGTTTCCCACAAGAGCATTATCAATAGAACCAAAATTAATATATATATATCCATTAGTCTTACGACAAACCAAGTTTCCCGATTTGATTAATTTGCCGAGTCTATCGAGATGATCTCAATTAAAGTTTTGTTGGGCGTGACTGTATTCTATGCTGGGTGGATACAATACTATCGTACCTACAGTACCCGCATACCCCTCATTCGTTCGGTTGAATTTAAACAGCTGGGGGTTTACAGGTTGACATACCATAAAGCGTGCGGCGCATCATTGCCTGAATTCACAATGCTTACTAACTACTATGAAACCGGCATTCATTGTTCGGTGTTCTAGGAAAAAGATAGTCGGGGTGGTTTACCTACTCGGGCCCCCACAGACGGGGCTTATAAGTCCTGCTTTACCGGACCTGCACTACCAATTTTGGCCAGGCCTTAGACCTCTCTACTACAATTCGAAATTCTCACCTGCAGAAGGTCACCCCATTCTACCCCACCAATTTCTATTAATGCGCCTACCACCACTACCAACTATTATAGCCAAAGCCATAAACTAACCCGTGTTGCAAAGACAAAAGCAAACGTAAAAAAGTATGGAATCAAACATAAATATCCAGCACCAAACACCCCCTTAATCGCACCTCGTCATAGCCTATACCAGCCAAGTTTCCTTACTGACAACAGTAGCCTGGTGACTTGCACATGATTTTTATCCTTTGAATCATCGGCATTAAGGCAACTAGTGACCTACTGATCCAGGAAGTTTAACCCAAGAATCTAATAGCCGGTTCCCCTCCTCTTTCGCTGTTGCTCATAGTCGGTAAAAGCAAGTGTGACGCTCTAGCAAGTCGGACGTTCCGTCCTTTCCAACTTTTTTTTTTTTTTTTTTTCTTGTTAGAAACAAAAGTTTCTTTAACCGATTATGCTAAAACAACCCCCCCCCCAGGAGCGTAGGGAGGTACAGCCGGGGATTTTTGTATATTTCACTAGTAGCAGTATTAGGCTGGTTCTTGTACTGTGCTTGGTGAATTGGTGAATTGGGTAGTGTCAATACCCAATTAGGTGAAACCGTATCTGATCTACTTGCTTTTCCCTAGCCAGCCGAACATCTACTGCAAGTAAAATATATAAAACTTACTTGCTGTATCTGCGCACGGTCAGGGGTCAGTTTGTTTTAGCATAGTGGGTTAGGGAAACTTTCGTTTCTTGAAAGAAAAAAATAAAAAGGTTGGAAAAGCAGGCGTGTCACACTTGCTTTTGTTCGCCGCTCGTACTTCGTTTATTCGCTCGCTCTCTCAACTTCTCTCTAACTCAACTAAAACCAAACTAACGGTAGAGACAGGTGTATAAGTAAAACAAATATCATATCCAGATCCTTCCATGGATCCCACACCTCTCTCTGAGTTTCCCTCATGCTCTGTTCCTCCGTACACTCCGGTGATAACGAAGGAAAGTCATATCGGGCACAATCTATTGTTGAACATTCTCGCGTATCCATCCCATCTGCATAGCTCCATTACAATCATTCACACTTCCCGCAACAAATCCAAGCACACCCGTCCAACATTCCCGACTATGAGCAACAGCGAAATAGGAGGGGAACCGGCTACTAGTTTTGGAAGGGTGCAGGGAAGGGCAATTCAGATAGCGCGACTTGTGCAGAATTGATACATTTGTCCTTCATTCTCTCAAAGCACTATAGGTAAAGCCGGGTGTATATATATAAAATCACAAAAGTAATCGGATCCTTCCTCATTTCACTCTATGGCTATCGTAGGCTAACAGATTGAAGGCGCGACAGTCAAACACGCGAACACAAGAACTATAATAGGGCTAAACTCAAGGGGGAGGGGGCAGTAACTTCGTTCGTTATCGCCATCCTCTCTTCTATCTAAACGAAACATAAAATTATATAAAATATAAGAAAACCATCTTATCCCTTCTATCGTTCCCCACTCATCCATCACTCTGCATACCTTCATACTGACGATAAAGGAAAAACAAACCCACATTGCATATCCGTAAATCACCATTCAACTTTAGAACAAATGAACTGATCAAAGACATTCTGTAATCCTTTATCGCACCTTTCCTTCAATTCTACTATCCACTTCCGTTAACTCTAACACTCCACATCTCTCCGGGAATCCTTCCATGAGGGCAGCGGGGAGACACGTCCAATACCAATTCCCGCTCCTCTGACTTTGCCTCTCGAACCTCTTTGCAGTCCTGTCGACCCCCGTAGCCTTCCTCAAAGGATGCTGTTCCGGAACAGAACTATGCTTGAGTATGTCGAGCAGAAAAACTTCCAAGGATTACAAGAATTCAGCCGAAGTGGGAAGGGACCACGGTCACACTGCTGCCACTGCTTCTAGTGTCCCGGGGTGTAGGGCCCTACAGGTATTCGAGGGAACGCGGGTAGATAGTCGATGATAGGAGTGTATCGGAAGTTTGTTGGAAGTTCGTTGGTAACTTGCACTATGCCCCGGAATATACTAGTTCGAATGACAAGAAGCGAGTGACTTCGGAGCATGGCGAAGTGTGTTAAGAGAGTTTCTATCAGAGCCTTTCCGATCGTATAAGAAGGCACACGACATTAATATTCACTCCACACCAATTAATACACCGGTTATATGTGGAACGAATTTAAAATGGGCCGGCAAACCCCAGCGCCCCGACAGACAAGCCCCCCTCGCTCATGGTGAACAACATTACAATAGCTGGTTTGAAAGAGCCATTACTGCTAACTCGAGCCGATCCCCCACTGTTCCCGGCACGATAATGTGTGGGAACCAGTTTCCCACATTTGTGGCTTCTACTACAGCCAATGTGACACCATAATGTATCACTTTGCCCGGCCATGACCACTTTTGAACATGGCTGTCGTTAAAAACCTCAGAACTCGACGGCCTGTAGATCGCGGTCTTGTCCGCAGGCTCTCTTGTGTAGGGAAATTCATCGTGTCTAATTCACCGGATGTCCCTTGCATTTCTGGTACTGCTGCCATGTGTCTGGCACTTTTCTGGGTGAGGGGGTGGTCTGGTTCAAGAGCCTTCTCGCTCCCCTCCAGTGCACGCCGATGCATCATTTCTGATTCATTGTACCTCCCTTGGTAATCAAGTGCCACGGCCAGATTGCGGACACTTAATAGGGTGTCAGGGTGCTCTGGTCCAAGAACCTTCTCGCGCCCCTCCAGTACACGTCGATACATCATCTCTGATTCACTGTACCTGCCTTGGCGATCTAGTGCCACGGCCAGATTGTTGACACTTGATAGGGTGTCAGGGTGGTCCGGTCCAAGTACCTTCTCGCGTCCTTCCAGTGCACGCCGATCCATCCCTTCTGATTCACGGTACTTTCGTTGATTATACAGCGTCGTAGACAGATGGCTGACACTTGATAGGGTGTCGGGGTGGTCTGGCCCAAGAACGTTCTGGCACCCATCCAGTGCACGTCGATACATCATCTCTGATTCACTGTACCTGCCTTGGCGATCTAGTTCCACGGCCAGATTGCGGACACTTAATAGGGTGTCAGGGTGGTCCGGTCCAGTACCTTCTCGCGTCCTTCCAGTGCACGCCGATCCATCCCTTCTGATTCACGGTACTTTCGTTGATTATACAGCGTCGTAGACAGATGGCTGACACTTGATAGGGTGTCGGGGTGGTCCGGTCCAAGAACCTTCTGGCACCCATCCAGTGCACGCCGATGCATCATCTCTGATTCATTGTACCTGCCTTGACGCCTGATCACGAGAGCCAGATTGTTGAGGCTTGATAGTGTGTCAGGGTGGTCTGGTCCAAGTACCTTCTCGCGTCCTTCCAGTGCACGCCGATCCATCGGTTCTGCTTCACTGTACTTTCCTTGATTATACAGCGTCGCAGACAGATTGCTGACACTTGTTAGGGTGTCGGGGTGGTCCGGTCCAAGAACCTTCTGGCGCCCCTCCTGTGCGCGCCGACCGATGGCCTCTGACTCGGTGTACCTCCCTTGGCAATCTAGTGCCACGGCTAGATTGTTGATACTAAATAGGGTGTCAGGGTGGTCCGGTCCAAGGACCTTCTCGCGGACCTCCAGTGCGCGCCGATGCATCATCTCGGACTCATTGTACCTACTCTGTGAAGCTAGCACCGCAGCCAGACGGTGGACACTTATTAGGGTGTCAGGGTGGTCTGGTCCAAGGGCCATCTCGCACCCCAGCAGTGCACGCCGACTCATGGCCTCTGATTCGTTGTACCTTCCTTGGCAATCTAGTACCACGGCCAGATTGCTGACACTTGATAGGGTGTCAGGGTGGTGTGGCCCAAGGACTATCTCGCGCCCCTCCAGTGCTCGTCGACTCATGGCCCCTGATTCGTTGTACCTTCCTTGTCTCTGTAGCGCCATAGCTAGATTGTTGATACTTGCGAGGGTGGCTGGGTGGTCTAGCCCAAGGACCTTCTCGCATCCTGCCATCGCACGCCGATTCACCTCCTCTGATTCGTCGTACTTTCCAAGACGTAATTTTGCCTCCCCTAGAAACCTGAACCTTACAAGACCTTCCTCGTCCCACTCATACTCTTTACACTCCCCCGGAGGTACAACACAGCGACAAAATTGCGCCTCGGCATTATTGTAGGATCCCATATCGAGGAAATACCGTCCCATACGAAAACAAAGTTCTTCGGCAATGGGACCCGTTGAGTCTTTAGTTACCGCAAGTGCATGTGAAATATATGCAGGGCCAATACGTCGCAGCTCGTTCTCATCTTGTGGGAAACAATGCGAGACCACCTGTAGTGCAGTGCCCCTCCATTAGCTCGAGTATTCGGTGGGTAAATACACCTGTAAAGACAATTGGACCAAACGGTGAAGCTCGTAAAACGTCTTGTTCTCACGTTTGATAACCGTAACCAACGAGAATCCCAATAGTTTTCCAACGGCCCGACGAAACCCAACCGAATCATCCATCCCTTCTAACCCAGATTGGCGCAGTAGCTCCTCTGGTATATTCTGACGATCGAAGAATGCCATTAGCCAAAGGAGGTGGGCCGCGAGGGGCATCTGTTGGCTGATTCGGTCAAACGTTACAAAGTGCGTTCCCAGGATACTTTCTGTCATATCGGTCTCTCGTTGGATGCTACTAAACTCGTGTGAAAGTAGTGCCCTCGTCCGTTCCTCATTCTCCTGGAAAATGGCCCAGTAGTTCGACGGTGGTGTTGCTGTCTCGATCATAAAGGCCGCCGAACCTACGACTGCCAGAGGCAGGTGATGCACCGAGCCCAGGATCTTTGCGATAACCTTTCTTTCTTCACCTCCAAAATTTCCCCACCTACCAATCCGTTTCAAAAACAGCTCCTCGGCTTCTTCTGCCCCCATTTCCCTAACCTCGATCATTTCACACTCCTGCCGCGATGCAACCAGCCGAGATCTGGTTGTAAAAATCAGAGTCCCCTCGGTGCCTTGTGGTATAAACTTGGCGATTGGACTGCTGTTAGTAGAAAAATCGGCTTCGTTATCGGCGTTGTCAATAACTAGGGTCCAGTCACCGCTCCTGTGGCTTTCAAACCACCTCCTTACACCCAGTAGGAAATCTTCGCCATCTGACCCGGCGCTAGCCAAATGGATTCCAACATGCTGTGCAACTGCTCTAAAGCCCTCACTGAATGCTGAATCCCCACTCCCTTGAACCCAGAAAATATCGGCATGGCTCTCCCTGGCGCGCCGATGGACGTATTCTAGCGCAATCTGGGTTTTTCTAAGCAATGTTAGTGCATCCTTCATATAGCGAAATAATCAATGCATACCCAGAACCGCCTAATCCATAAAGTGCAATGCGGTTATGGCCTTCACGTTCTGAAATGTTCTTTACCATTTCCAATAGATTTTTGCGGCCGGTGAACGTATTGTTCCTGCCATATGGAATCAACCGATAAGGCCTTGCTACATTTTCCGGTTGGGATACCACGTTAGTTCATTGCCAGAATTCTACCGTAAAACCTGATAATACCTGCGCTCCCTGCCCCCAACCCACCACCTTGATTTCCAACTCCATAATTGGCCGTATGAGGTAGCACATATGTGTTGCTGATAGTATTGTTGCTACCAAAAAAATTGTTGTTACCCGTGTTACTACTGTAGCTGCCGGAGACGTTGGATTGGGGTTGCGAAAACCTAACTACGTGATTAGACGCCCGTTTCTCATTTGTGAAAACAGTTATTCAGCGCAAGAGTGTCCTACCGATCCATTCTGAGATTTGAGTCGATATGAAGCCTTTTTTGAAAATCTAATATGGTAGTAAGAATGTGTCACTAGCTGATTCGGAGCGATCTCCCTTTAGATCCCATGAAATTAGCACAGAAGACAAGATGTGCTCCGAGGAGAGCCCAGCCTTGGACTAAGAGGGAAATAGTTCTCCGGCTTCAAGTCTACCCCAGAGTAGTGGCCCAGTTCGCCGTGGTCAAGCTTGGTGAAGGTAAAAGCTTTAGGGTAGTAGGTACGTGTTAGAGCGCAGAATCAATCTGAGAGTCTCAAGGCCGGGAGAGATGGGCTCAGACACCCAGGCATGAAGGTTTAGATAAAGGTTAAAAGGGGGGGGGGGAACAATACCCCACACCATCTTCAGCTGGGCGCATGTTTTGGCAAGATCAGTGGTTAAGCCTCTATTGCGATTTGGACCACAGCGAGCCTACCTGCAGGTATCCAGGTCAAATACTCAAGTACGGGTATGGCTATTGGATGTTTGAGGGATGCGATACGACTCGAGCCTCATAACCTTGATGTGCCACTCCTGCACATTACCCAGACTACTCGTAGTTGCGGATAAGAATTTCCAACCCACCAAATTACACGAGCGCCCTAATACATAGACTCCCTTAGCCGTTGTAGTCGAGGAAGCCCCCCTCTTTGCAGGTCACCCGATTTTTCTCTCTAAAGAAGGATGAGATAGCTGCGGGATTTTATCTCCAAATTGCTGCAACATCTTCCGTATGCTTGATAGTGGTGTTCGGTTCCGTCTTGTTTTGTTGGATGCAGTTAGGTATGGCCGACCAGGATAATTTATGGTTCAAATCCGCGCCCAGAGCAGAACGACGAATGGCACAATATCAGTCGGTATAATTGAACTACCTATACCGCGATGGTAGTAGTGAAAAAAAAAACGGGCTTTGTTACAAAATCTGAGAATGAAATAGCAAGAAGAATACTGCAGGACCCAATCAGAGAGAAAATAATAATAATAATAATAAAAGGGAATATGAGGCTCGCGATAGAAACTCACTGGATTATCATCACCGTGCCATCAGACTGCGAGTCCTATGCAAAAAAAGCGGGGAGAAAAAAAAATCAAAATCAAAATCCACTCCGCTATCATCTTTGCACCTTTCCCTTGCACTACGCTATCATAATATGTACCATAATATACCATTCCACCCCCCAAAGTCACTCCCAATCACTCGATCTCGATTCCACCCAACAGCAAAACGCCTGAGAACGAAACTTCCTACGATGTCATTGAACCTTCCTTCCCACTAAGGCGCGGAAATTCCAGTTTTCCCTCCCATCCCAGAAGGTCGTAAGTAGCTGTACTTTCCGCCTCATTTCAGGGGAAGCGAATTCCAAACTACACAGCACCGTTCCGCTGTTCGGGTTTCTGCTGTACTTGACCCCTGTTACCTACCCACCGTCCTAGATCTGAAAGAAAAAGACTCCAAAAGCAGTAACAACGAAAGAGAGAGAATAGGACAAAGAGAGGGGAAAATAAAAGCACAGAATACCCTGAAATGCCCTAGAAGCACCAGTATTGTGCGTACGATAGGTCAAACATGAAGTATAGGAAATACCGGTACCATAGCTGAGGCAGGGATGGTGGTGATGAAAAGGTTGACGAAACGCACAATGCTTTCTAACTACAATGATAGCAGTATTCGTTGTCTAGCTTTCCATGATGGGGACTGTCGAGGTTGGTTTACACACCTAGGTCCACACACCCGGGTCTTATAAGCCATGCTCTACCCCCCCTGCACACTTGTTTTTGACGACGCGATAGAGCCCTCTACTCCAGTTTGGGATTCTCACCTAAAGTAGCCTACCCCTCTCTACTCTACCAATCCCTAGAAGCGTTATAACTAAAGCGACAAACTAGTCGATAATGCAAAGACAAATACAAATGCA
The DNA here is from genome assembly GCA_003316355.1 of Tuber calosporum. Taxonomy (NCBI): domain Eukaryota; kingdom Fungi; phylum Ascomycota; class Pezizomycetes; order Pezizales; family Tuberaceae; genus Tuber; species Tuber calosporum. The sequence goes on along the minus strand of QFET01005218.1, from coordinate 2,329 downwards.
AAGAAAGATGGGATCAAATACTACTATCATCCAACACCAAACACCCCTTTCAATCCTACCACCATGTTATAGCTTACACAAGACGTTACCAGGCTGGTACCGGTGGCCTAGTTACACTTGATTTTCACCGTTAATGTCACATCCGCAAAGGCAAAGAGTCGTTTATTGATCCATCAAGTCTGATACAATAATTGAGTTTTGGACCGGCAGCAGGGAAAGGCGGTTCGGATACACGGACTTGTTAGGAGCCGACCTTCATTCTTTCTACGATATCATAAACTATCGGTAAAGGTAGGTGTATATATAAGTTCAGAAAAACAAACAAATCCGTCCACACGTCTCCCTAACCAGACTTCCATCAAGACAAAGAAATTCCACGCCCAATACCGACTCTTACTCTTCTGCCTCCTCCGAAGCCTCTCCGGTGTCCCGCTGACTCCCATAGCTTTCCGCGGCGGATCCTGTTCATGAACGGAACTGTGCTAGTGCATGCCGAACAGCATAAATTAACAGTCACTTACCTTGGGCCGAAGGAGGAAGTGGCCATGGGTGAGCTAGTGTTCCTTTAATGTCTCGGAGTGTAGGACCCCACAAGGCTTTCGGGGGAAAAATGGTAGGACAAGAGATGGTGGGAGGGTGCTGGGAGTTCGTTGGTAACTTGGACTATGCCCCGGAATATACTACTTTGAATGACAAAGCGCGAGTGATTTTTGAGGATGGCGACATGAAAGAGTATCTACCAGAATCTCTTCGATCATGCGAGAAGGCACACGACATAATTGTTCACACCACATAAACTAATACACCACTTAAAAATGCAAAACCAACTGACAAAACCCAATAGCCCAACGTGCAAGGGCCCCCCACTACCAGTAAAAAACACTCCAATAGCTTGTCTGTAAATCGTCGTTCCTGCCAGCTCCAGATGGGCCCCGATTGTTCCTGGAAAATCGCCGGAGTCTCCCGCACATGCAGAAACCATTTTTTCACCCCTGGGACCTGTGGTCCATTCAATGGTACTACGCCACAAGGTATGACTTTGTCCGGCCGTCACAGTTGCTAAACACGGCTGTCTTCAAAATCGCGGAGCTCAACGACCTGTAAACCATGGTCCTGCCCGGGCCGGGTTTATTGACAGGTGCCCTTATATAGGCCGATTAATCGTCTCTAATTCGCCAGATGTTACCTGCTTTCCCAGTACTGCTGCAAGGTTTCTGGCGCTCAACCGAGTCAGGTGGTGGTCTGGTCCAAGAACCTTCTCGCGTCCCTCCAGTGCATGCCGATACAGCGCCTCTGATTCATGGTGCTTTCCTTGCATTTCTAGTGCCCCAGCCAGATTATTGAGGCATGATAGGGTGTCTGGGTGTTCTGGTCCAAGAACCTTCTCACGTCCCTCCAGTGCACGCCGATCCATTGATTCTGCTTCACTGTACTTTCCTTGATAACGCAGCGTCGCAGACAGATTGCAGACACTTGTTAGGGTTTGGGGGTGGTCTGGTCCAAGAACCTTCTCGCGTCCCTCCAGCCCACGCCGACTCATGACCTCTGACTCGTTGTACCTCCCTTGGCAATATAGTGCCACGGCCAGATTGTTGACACTAAATAGGGTGTCGGGGTGGTCCGGTCCAAGAACCTTCTCGAGCCCCTCCAGTGCACGCCGATCCATCAGCTCTGATTCGCGGTGCCTTCCTTGATTATGCAGCGTCATAGACAGATTGCTGACACTTGTTAGGGTGTCAGGGTGGTCCGGTCCAAGAACCTTCTCGCGCCCCTCCAGTGCACGCCGATCCATCAGCTCTGATTCGCGGTACTTTCCTTGATTACGTAGCATCACAGACAGATTGCTGACACTTCTTAGGGTTTCGGGGTGGTCCAGTCCAAGAACCTTCTCGCGCATCTCCAGTGCACGCCGATGCAGCAACTCCGATTCACCGCACAACCCCTGGGAATATAGCGCCACGGCCAGGTTGTTGACACTAAATAGGGTGTCAGGGTGGTCCGGTCCAAGCACCTTCTCGCGGCCCTCCAGTGCACGCCGACTCATGGCCTCTGATTCGTTGTACCTTCCTTGTCTCCGTAGCGCCATAGCTAGATTGTTGATACTTGCCAGGGTGGCCGGGTGGTCTAGCCCAAGGACCTTCTCGCATCCTGCCATCGCACGCCGATTCACCTCCTCTGATTCATCGTACTTTCCAAGACTCAATTTCGCCTCCCCCAGAAATCTGAGCGTTACCAGACCTTCCTCATCCCACTCATGCTCGTAACCCTCATCTCGAGGTACAATACAGCGACGAAATTGCGCCTCGGCATTATTGTATGATCCCGTATC